>VWZY01003878.1:70788-82338 GCA_013399075.1 Chloroceryle aenea | reverse complement strand
AAAACATTATAAATTCACATCACTTGATTCTTGAGACAATCTTAGATGTCACCAGAGCAAGAAAAAACACTAATCAGCATAGAAGATGAAGTATATGACTTAAATGTTGCAGCCCAGGAAACAGAACAAAGCAACAAAATTCCTTCCTGTCATTTTTACTGCAGATTGCATTCAGAAATGTTATCATCATTAAAGTGGACTTCATCGCAGCCAGTACATTTATGGGATCAGCCAAAGAATTGCTTAAGAATAGAAAGCAAGCTGGTTATTCTGAATGTTTCTAGTCACCTTCATATTGTGAAGTGAATTCAGAGACATGAAGAGCTAACAGAATTCTCAGACTGGTGCGCTGCATCACCAGTGATAAGGTAAACAGTTTTATTTATAATATTTAAGCAATTATTATCAATCGTATTACCAAATAACCTTTTTAAGGAAAAAAATGAATTTGAAGCCATATGAAGTTGATGTAAGACCCACTGAATTCATACAATAATAGGCTTATTTACTGAAAGAGCATCTATGATCTTTGCTGCACTCTACATTGACATATCAATTTAGGTAGCCTTTAATAAACAGACGTGTAACAGTTCAACGTCAAAGCAAGCCAAACCAGTATGTGACAACATATTAACCCATTAAAAGAACTAGAAGATTCAAATGTAAGATAAAGCAAAAGAAAAGGTTAGTGAGGAAGTCCATGCAATTGTGAAAACTTAAAACCCAACAATGCTCACTTGAGTGAGGCCTGACAAAATTCTTACATTTTCTGACAAGTGAAAGATACGCTTACCATTATCTTTGCTGCTGTTTTCTTCAATTGTCATTTGTTCTGCTAGCTCAGACAGTGATTCATCAATGGTCTGGCTTCCACGCAAGGTTAAGGAAAGTCTCCTCTTAAACTTTTTCATTCTATCAATATTAAATCTGGCTTACGGAAGCCTAAAAAAACAAGATTAAAAAGAAAAAAAGTGAGAAAAATAAGTTCATCAGAAAATGGAATTTAATTACATCACATAAAAATGGAAGAAGGCTTAGAGAACATTTTGGTCAATATGCAAGTTATCCTTAAAACAATATCCTTAAAGCAAGATTTTAAAAAAAGCTAATTTCATTGCTAATTTTACAATCCAGTAGTAAAACAGTCATCTTAAAACTTGATGAGTGTTCATGGTGTTGCCTCCTCCACAGCCTCTTTCACCAAGCCCACTAAGGAGGAGGATGTTGGAACCTTCTCTCTGTTTCAGACCATTTGTTTATGGATGAGAAGTTACTGAACTTCTCCTTTTTTGTCCTTTTCACAAAAGGAGGAAGGGCACAATACTAAAAGCCTTAAACACAAAAACAAGTCTCAAACTCAATCCCACCTAGGGAAATGGATAGCCAGGACCTGATAACAACATCTAGAATGGATGTTTCTCTACAGTCAGGCAATAACACTAAACTGTGAACAAACAAGAAGGCACTTTCTCCATGGAAAGCAGTAAGCAAACAAGTAATAACAACAAAAGTCCGGGCTGATAAACATGCTGCCACATATTTAAGCTGGTAACTGACCTTTGCAGTGTGACACGTTCGCCCTTACACAACAAGAAATGCAATTCTGTCCTTTGTTACTCCATATGGACATTTCACCCTAGATGTTTTTACACAGTAACCTGTTCATCTGCTCGTAGCCTCCAAGAATCACACGGTGTCAAACACAAGCACAGCACACTTTTAAGCCTGAGCCGCTCAGAACATTTTTCCTGCATCAGTCTCTTTGCACTTCGAAATGCATAATTCAGACACAAAAATTAAAATTATCAAATGCTCCTCAGTGTCCTGCTTTAAACAGAGAAATGCACTAAGTATACTAAAAATCTATATCTACTAACAAATTGCAACTATATTTACTTTTATATTGGCATTATCCCTTTAAGTATACACACTTCAAGCACATAGCTTACTCTTTGTTAAGATGCTATATAGGGAAAAGGAGAACAAGTCGGCAAAACAAGTTGGAACTGGTGGCTGGTGGTAGGAGAATGTAGACAAACTAATGACAAGAAATAGATTGCACAGGACAGCAACTAATCTATCAGGATGGATAAAAGACAATCTTTGGGATGAACAGTACTGGCAAAGCAGCAGTTGCATCCCAGGGGAAGAGGCAGATTACATAACAAGATAACATCTTAGACAACCACAGCTACTACCATAAGCAGAAATAGTCAGATACTGAGTACAGATACATAGGAAATAAAAACAAACTACTCAAGATACAGTTAAGCTAGCAGTTTTGAAAACTGTCATTTTAATGCATTGCTCTATGTGCAATAAAGCCACATCTCAGTATGAAAAACTTTGTGCTCTCTCACCCCAAACCAGGATATTCTTATTGTTAACAAACTGCATTCAGAGAGTATTCCGAGGGGAACATTCATTTTTCCTGTTTGGGACCTCTTTTAATGACCTTAACTTGAAACAGCTTTATTTCTGCATTTATTTTAATTTTTCCACAATAATGGCTTATGTTTCCCTTAAAGACCTTTTGGCTTTCTTTTAAAAACCTGGAAGGACACATCCTTTGTATGCATTTTCACTCAATTCTCCTACAGTGTTCTTTGAAACCTGCATCTTCCTATGTATATTATTCACAAAAAGGATACACACAATTTTCAGTTATGCAATGCACTAAAACCACCTGAAAGCATAACAATTTGTTTCTCATTTTCCACTTGGGCAGTAACTGAAAAAAACAGGTGACTTTATATGGAAACGGGCTGTCTGTGGCTTTCGATCTTGCAAATGCTTAAGCCTACGTAATTTCTTTTGATTAAAAAGGTCTACTGATGAAGAATATTACATATAAATTAACAGACACATGGATGAGAAAATCTAAGAAACCTTCTAAATCTCAAGGTAATATAATAGTAAATATTTTGCTAACTAGAGCTACAAAATTCCTCCTGTTAAAGGAGGGTTTAATGGATTGCTGAAGCACTATTTTTACTAACATTCTGAATTAAGTTCAGAGCTTGATTTTGAAAGAATTTAACTGTAAAAAGGAATCCAGAGTAGGAATCCTCGAGTAAGTGAATGCTTCCTTCTACTGAAATTTAATTCAGCTTCTTTAAAGGAAAAGGTGCTCAGTGCAATGAAGCCAAATTTTTCTCCCTTAAAGCACCAGTATTCTTGCTAATTCAGATGTGTAAAGATTGCATACATTTCAAAAAAGAGTAGAAGGAATGACCAATATCAGAGCTATCTTTTTGACTTCTTTATTCTTGCTTCTGATCAAAGTTGCAAACTCTGCTAATCTTAGTAGTTTGAGACAAGATCTTACTGAACAGATCTTTGAAAATATAATCTATACAGCTTAAAGCTAGCCCTGTCTCTCTAAAATGACAGCAATTTCACAGAAAAGTCAATCTTAATGCAGTTTAACAAAATTAGAGATGAACTGTCTGATACTAATTTTCACCAATTCATAACAGCTGCATATTTCTCTGTTTAACAGTAGATCTAAGTCCAAAAATGGAGTTACTTCATTAGTAATGTACATCTACAGGCTACAACTAGATGCAGTCATACTCCTGATGTTCCCCCAATTACCAACTGTCTTGCCAATCAATATGCTTCTGACAACTGGCATTTTTATTTTTGGGTACAGAACAGCACTCAGGGCTTTACTATTCTATTCTGTCCATTTATCTACTCTATGTAAGTCATACTGAAATCAAGTATTTTAGATGTCAAGGCAGATAGATGCATACATTTGAATGCAACTAAAGCGAATTCTAGCCTTCTGCAGACAGAACAGACAAGCAATCTGATATGATACTGCCTGATACAACCCAGAAAAGCTGACAGAGGCATAATTCTTCAATCCTTATACTGATATGAGGGAAACTACAACGTATTAAAGGAACTGCTACTTCCCACAAACGATCTCCAGTCTAACCCTGAAAAGCTGATATTTTTGTCTTTAAAAGAAATACAAGTTAATCCTTGAAAACTATGTTAAAGCTTACTTTTTGTACACATTTTTCTCCTTAAAAAAAAAGAAAGTATTTTTCAACATTCTTATCATTAACTCAGTGTGCTTTAATAATCCTTTCAACGCCCGCTTTCCTCTCAATGTCATTTAAAAGTGATCTCTATACTACAGTTCTGAAAAACTCCATAGTTCTTAAATCATCCAGATGATCAGATTAAAACAAGTGGATTCTGGTTCCCTTTCTCTCTATCAGACCAATACTTCCCACAATGTCTGCAGTAGAGCATTTCTCATTTAGCAAATGCAGATGTCCACAACACCCTGGATACACAGCAGACGGACATTAAAGGATACTGATTCCAAAGTAATAACTCAACTAGATTCTCACCTACTCACTAAAAAACAGTGGCTTTAATAAAGCTGAGAAATGAAATTCTCAAAAAAACCCCACCATTCCCTTCAAGCTCCCAGACCCTTGGTACCTTGAAAATGAAGAAAGGAATGCATAAGATCCTTATATATGATTAACATATGCTGTGTGTTTAAACTTTTTAAGTTCAAACAAATGCAGCTACAATTTTCAAGATTTACGAAAGGTATATATCTTACATTTTAGCCAGTGTATCTCAGGGGAGTCACAAATACGAGAAGCTCACTAAGGTTTTGTTAATTCAAAGCCCTTTGAAGTCAATGAGAACCTGTCCTTCAGCTTCAATAAGCTTCAGATCAGACTAAGTGCTGACTCTTCTTTTTCCAGATGTTACATTGCATTAAGATGCATCTACACAGAGATTAAGCAACTGAAAGTTAGTTTTCCACTTAGATATACACTTAAGTTGCTATTTGACAAGTTTACAAGCTGCTTTACAACAAGGTAGGTGTTTTCCAACCACCTACCTTGTTCTTGTTCTGAAGAGCTCATCTGAAGTTGACTGCTAAAGTGGGAGGAAAGAGTAGGAAAAGAAACCCTGCATAACAGCAGCACATGAACAACAGTGTAGATGCTGCATGGCCTGTAAGGATGGGTTAATAAACTAAAGCCACAGGCCTAGGATACGGAAGAAAGGAGATAACAGCACTCTATTTGAACTCCTAGGATAGAGGGAGGTGCAAACAGACGTGGGACACTCAATCTGATTTCATAAAACATATACAACCACATAGGTATCTTTACACAGCAGTGGGCCAAACTGTGAAAAGATGGTTAAATAAATTGCAAAAAGGTGTACTGTTGCAGAGCTTTGAAGAGACCTGAAGACTCTGCCTAGATGCTAAGATGGAAAATCAAAGTAAGGTATTATCAACTGAAGAAGAAAACCAGTCCATGAAACTAGAAACAAGAAACAAGAATCAGGAAATTCTCTCTCTTGTGGCTCTCAGCACTGCAGTTAATGGTTCTCAAAATCCATGGTATCATTCACTGTTATCATTCAAATCTGAACAGACAATAATTTAACCTTCCACTAGCATTTTAATTACAGCAGTTACAGGCCTGTTAAGTATTTTCAAGCACATAATAAAACTATGCATCATTCATTTGTTTGGATGCATTAATGATTTTAGATGCATCTAATTTAAAAGTACTTCTGAAGGTGACAACCCAAGCTTGTGTCAGAAAGAGAGGTCTGAAAAGTTTATAGAGTACCGCAAACAATATTAACTAAAAACAGAAACAGGAAACACCTGTCAAGGATATAGTCCCCTTAATGTAAAAAGAAAACCAGCTTGCCACACTGCTTATATTTCTTAAATTGTTCTTGATCTACCTCATTTTTTTTAAGAAAACCCACCAAAGGCTGTTGATTACGTAAGCATGTTGCACATCAAATACAGAGCAAACTGTATTAATTATACTAATGAGAAATGGATAATTTATCTAAGATCATAAACCACCAGTTTGCCCACTTGTAAAATTTGCAGACGCACTTCCTTACAATCACAATTCTATTCTACAAGAATGGATTATAAATATGGCATCTTACTCACTGCATCTGTTCATTGTATTTGTCTCAACTCACATTCATTCACATCTATGAAAAACATTTTCTACTGTATTTTTCCACGCTCAGTCTTTAGAAGCAACATGACTGGCTAACTAGACTCTCCTGTCAGGAACAGAACTACTTAAAAAGTTATTACCTTTTATGTTGTATTAGGTCAAAGAACTGACATTGTACAGAACAAGCAAGATCTGACAAACAAGGCCTTTGTTACTGATGAAAGAAAATAATTGTGAAGTCAAGTATCACAGCTTAGTTTGACCTTCTCAGTGAAAAAAAGGGCAAAAGGCAAAAAAACCCCTTTTCCATGTGAATAAAGCAATATTCGGTATGGAATTAAACTTCTGACGTGAAGCCTCTTTTTTTGCATGTATAGAATCGCAGCCAATTACTGAAATCTGGAGGTAGAAAGGTATCCACAAAGGTTAACTTCTTTTCTGAGGTTAGTCTTCCTAGTTAATGTAGGCAAAGAGGCTCCTCCCAAAGTGATTAAGAGCCTCTATATTCAGCTCTTGATCTAGATTATCAACTGGAAGAACCTCTGTGAACAAAGGAAATTCAGAAATTAACCTCTCCTGTCCTAATTTAATTTAGGTTGTGAATACTTTTTCTTACCTTCACCCCACCAATCCCTTTGCCTTTAAATATTGATGAAGGACATAAATTAAAAGAAGTTTTTCCAAAAAAAGCATCCTTCAAGTTAAAAAATATATTAATCATTTCTATATGCATATTTAACTATACTATTTATTGATGCAGAACTTAAAAGAAAGAAAAACACCAAATCTGCCAAAAGTCTCATATCTCAGTTCTTTTTTCATATCCTATGCTAATCTTCCTTCTCTTGGACTCAAAAAAAGCTTTACTTAGGTAGATATAGCAAGTACACATGTATTCTCCCTCATATAGATACGAGCAATACCAAATAGAAAAACAATAAAGGCAAACTGTTTGATAGACCTCTCTAGATTAGATAGACTGCACTTGATGAATAGCTCCATGCTGGCGATTGAAGGTTCTGTTATCTCGACAGACAAGTAAAAAACCACAGTATGAGTCTGGTTAAATTCAATAACATTTAAGACAAAAAAATGAATGTGCTGACTGGCAAAGCTTCTTGCATCTGCTGTGAGAACCATAAATGAAAGCCTTTCTTCTCTCAAAGGAGAAGTCAAAAATCAGGTTACATGGATGTAGCATGGATTACCAATGAGCCACAGAACTTTCCATCTTAAAACATATAATGAGCACTGGAAATCAAAAGCAATGTCTGTAATTTTACTAGCTTTTCTTATAAGCACAAAGCCCTAATGCAGACTTCAGGAAAAAAAAAAAATCTTATAAAACTCAACTTGTGCACACAAAGATTGCTGGGCCCTAATACTAAGATTATTTTAGTGACAGATTTCCAATGCCACAGTCATCGCTTCTAGAACTGTCTTCCTTAGTCTTGCAAATTAGCCAGTCTTTGGAAGAAAACTGAGTGGAAAACCTCTTCTAAGGTCGACAAGGTTAGTTCTAAGACTGAAAAGCATCTGCAATCTTTTGAGCCTGAGCAATTTGTCAGTAGAATTTATGAAAGTCCATGACTTAAGGGCTTGCTCGTTTTTTCCACCACAATTCAGGCACCAAGTCAAAGAACCTCATACTCAAGAACCTTAGCTCAACCTCACAGCATAGCACCACCTGTCCTGTAATCATCTGAACTTCCATGACAGGAGCCTTCAACATCTGCTTCTTGTTGTGCTCACAAAAGAGATTCTATTTAGAACCAAAGACCAAAGCCAATGAAAAGCTTTCAACCTTTTTCCATATCCTTAAATCAAGCACAAAGGGACAAAACAAATACACCACAGCAATATAAACTAAGACAAAAACTAAAGACACTCCTGATTTGGATAAACAAAGCACAGTGGTACAAGTTTCTAAAGAAAAGAACAGCAAAAAAAACGTTTTGGCCTTTTTCTCTTAAAACAGAACTTAATTACACTAGGAAAGCTGTTGAGGGAACCTTACTGTGGCCTGCCTGAAAATTAACCACCAAGTAAGAGCTATAACAACACTCATCCCAAGAAAAAAGCTTTGTAATTATTTGAACTGCAGACAAAATGAAGACCACCATAACCCTAAATCTATGGTTTATTGGTAGAATTTCTGTGAATTTAGAGCTCAAAAATTCTTCCTCCAAATTTCAAATTTTTGGGTTCATTACTTGTTGAGCCACAACACATATTCTGTACAGTGTGAACACAAAAACCTACACCATACAACCCAGAAAGAAAGACCTTGCATTAAAACCTACAAGGCAAAAGTAAAACCATACTCTTCCATAATTATTGTCTGCCCATATAAGTAACATCAAAGAGCCAGGAATGGTTTAAAGACAGACAGCTCTGGATGCATTTCTCTTATGCTTCTGTGTGCATGCAGAAGACATAAAAAAAAAGAAGAGAAACTAAGCCATTTCACAGTAATTGGGGGTTCTGTTTTGTCATGGTTATTTTTTTAAGAAAGCATAATATAACAACAGAGGAAGAATTTTCAATTCGTGAATAAGAGAAACTCTTAAGCAGCATGGTAAAGATCATGTTCTACAGAACTGACAACATACACACATTTTTTCCCCCAACAAATAACAGTACACATCTAGTGTACTGAAGGCATTATTCTGAGACACAAAACAAGATATTAAAAAAAAAGTGGTATGACAAAACAGATTCTTTGGAGCCTTATTTAATGCATACATTAATCAATCTCTCCTCTATTTTTCTTGTGTCTGATGATAGTACAATTACTATTTCCAAAATAACAGCAAGATGGAGTATCTTGGCTACAACTAAGAAAGTAACTACTTCCACTGAGATATTTACGACGGAGCAGTAAATAAACTCATTCCTAAAATAAACAAGTCTTTCAACTACAGTTCAAAAATGTGTTTTAATTAATGAGCACCTTTTACCTAAGCTTATAAATTGTTCTCATGTGGTACTCCTTAACAAAAAATTAAAATTTTTGTCTTTTATTCTCTCCAATCCTGCAATTTGTACAACTTCAGACATTGCTCACTAACAGAAAAAGTCTGAACAGTAAGTCAACTGCAATTTTTTCTGCTGTATTAATTTGTACATAGCAGGCAAGATGTCCCAGCATGAGACCAATTTGTTCTGTTACAACATTCAGACAAATGCTGCTACATCTGTCTGAAGCGCTCATGGCTGCCATTTAACAGTCAACTAGACATGCACACGTGGATCATTTCAGTATCCATTACCAAGGATACTAAACATATCAGAAAGGCACTATTCCTAATGCAAATGATTATTCAGCCGACAACCTGGGAAAGAAAGAAGAGTTTTGACATATGTTTGCTAAGCAGCTTCGCAAATAGTTATGTCGGCAACAAAAAGGTGGTGGCAATACGCCCTGAAAGGCAGAGAAGAAAGCATAAGCCTGCTTAAGCCAGTTTAATACCTCCATGAAAGTAGAGCACTGCTCACTAGCACACATCAAATTCAAGGCAAGAAGACTGTCCTCACCAGGAGCAGTGTGATTGTTATGTACCAGAAAAGCAACCTGAAAAACTGCATCATTTTGCCTTCAGCTTATTTAGTCTAGCTAAACAAAAACTGAGATCTGAAATAAATGCAGTCTGTGAACAAAATAAGGGACAACAGCAAATGTTGTTAAGGGAAGATGACATGGAAAAAATAAGAACAAATGGATATGAGATAAAGTACAATAATTGAGCAGAAGTGTCTTCATCCTCTGCAAATACGTTCAGGCCATCACCATTCCCACCACACAGTGAATAACCACATGCGAAGTTTTCCTTTTCTGTCTCTGTACTTTTCCCGCAGCAACACTGCACTCCCAAATTAAGTCATTCTGTCAATCCTCACAAAAGGTAATTTTGAGGATATTTTCATGGAGCAGGGGAAAAAGTACATCTTCATTTAAAAATAATAAAAAAAATAAGGCAACTGCCATGCATCAAGCTGTCATAACTGTCACTATTGGCAGAAAACCAAGGATCCTAACATGGAAATGAACAGATTTGGGTTCTGTATCACTGGATGTGCCTTTTCTATTCCTTTTTGTAGAGATAATTCTTCCCTGTGTGTTTTTTACATGCAATCCTACATACTGCTCTTCCTCCAAGTAACTAAGACTGTCCAGACAAGGGTTCCCAAAAATGTGAAGCTAAGCAAAACAACTAAATTACAAATACTTAATTTGGGCGACTCCAGTTAGCAGTTTAAGCGGCCACTCCCCTCCCAGACTACGCAAATCATCTATCACATCAAAGAGTATGACTGAGACTTTACATTACTTTCTCTTAGTATAACCAACTCTCTACCTGAAGGCATCCAAACAAGTTTTCTAGGCCTTGAAGAGACACCAATAAAAGATTAAGAAACAACAAGAAAATGTTATATGGAATTGAGACAGTGACAAGATGTCAGCTAGACTCGATGAAGAGGAAACAAAAGGCAACCCATAAAAGTGGAAAATATCTAAGTAAATGACAGATCAATGATACAGTATTAACATATAGGAAACCTGGGAAAGTAACAAGTCCTAATGTCAGTCAGTAACATCAAATCAGACATGAATTAGCAGCAAACAAAACCTGAAAGACAAGTAGTCACCAGATTTTATTTTTTCAACAAAATTAAAAGGTAAAATAAACGTTACCACTACCAGGCAAGCAACACTGATACTGTCAACAAAAGCAGGCATGTACATATGGCAAAGCAGAATTTCTCTAGGGTATTGCAAGCTACAGCTTAACAGCTGAGTAAGGATAGACAGATATTTTATTATGAAATCTGTATAAAGCAGCAGTGAAAGGATCACACAATATGTACAGTACACAGTTCCCAAATACATATTTGTGTAGGGCAGACCCAACTGTGCTCTTTCATTTCTCTGGAAGAAGAAAGAAATCAAATTTTGTCTTCAAAATAATTTATTCTGAATTACAAACACTATCATTCTACTGCTGTTGGAGCCTCATGCTTATGCAGGCTCATCCTGCCAAGGACTAAGAGTGGGCCAATCCCTTCCACAGGAAGCTAATTCCTATTCTGGACCTTAATCACTTTGCAGAGGCTGATACTGCCAGTGCTATCAGTGACCTGGATAATGCTGCCAAACTGTTAGATTTGTCTCACAAACAGAACATGTTTTATAAAAAATGTAAATTTAAATCACACTCTCTGCAGAGACTCAACATTCCCTGAAGAATCTTACTTCAACAACATTTAATAACATAGATCTTTATTGAGAGCAACTTTTTCACTTAGAGAAGTACTGAAGCAGCTTTGCTGTAAAACTCCAAGGGAGAAAAACAAACAAAAAACCAAATCAACCAACCAACAACAACAGAAAAACATTCTCAAAGCAGTCAAGCAGCTAGAACCATAGAATGGTTTGGGTCAGAAGTGACTTTTAAAGGTTATCCAAGTCCAACCGTCCTGCAAGAGGCAGGGACATCTTCAACTAGACTGCACTGCTCAAAGCCCCATAGAACATGACCTTCAATGTTTCCATGCAAGGGGCTTCTAC
>VWZY01003878.1:47274-70719 GCA_013399075.1 Chloroceryle aenea | reverse complement strand
AAAAAAAAAAAAATTCTTCCTTATATCTAGTATGAATTTATCTTTTAGTGTAAAGCCATTACCACTTGTCCTATTCCTATGGGCTGAACTGAGCTGCTCAAAAACATGTAGAACCCCTATTTCTCTACAGCAAAAGAACCATCCAAGCTCTAATTCCTTCCTCCCACTCCCATTACATTTCTTCAGTAAGATGGTTTTTGTAATGTTTCTTTCTGGGATGTGTGTGCCAGGATAAAGACACACATATTGGAAAATTCACACTGAAGTAGCATTAGCATTCAAAATTAGTATGCAAAATTTAAGGGCACCAGGTGCTACCACAGTAATTAATTTGTGTATTTTATTTATGTACGTATTTATCCTTAATAGCTATTTGAATCTTTGCTTCTTAACCTTTGCAAAACTCTGCCCTAGTATACTGTCTTTCAGCCTTTGAAATAAAAAGGCAAAGTGGTGACATCTGTCATCTCAAAGAATAAAAAAATTACATTCTGATTGATATAACATAAGGCTTATTTTTTCAAAATTTTAGGAAATGCTATTCTTTCGTCAAGCTACCGCTCCTATGCAAGCACTTGAGCTCTTCATGGATTACCAGTTCAACAGCTTTGGAAAACAGTATCCTTTTGCCAAAATACTCTTTAAAATGCTTTTATCTGCATTCTAAAGGAAGTTTCTATGTGTTTTACCACCCAAGTATGCTACTTTTCAACATACCCAAACATGCTGAAGATTAACCAGAAGCAGCCTTCCATGGCAGTTTATTTCCTTTTGATAACTAGAATCCACAAGCCGGAAACTAAACTGTCAAGAAGCTTCTATTTTTCATTTGTGGTATTTAATTCAGATCTATAGTTCTGCTTTCTTTAAAATTAACTCACATTTCCATTTAATAATAAAGGAATCCCAAGAGTATGTCTTCAAAATAACTAGTCATCTATGCCTAACTGGTAATTTGTTAAAGCACAAAATAATCAAGTACTATCACGCTGAAATTGAAATTATGCATCTTGAATGCAGTTTCAGCACAACACCTGGTAACCAGATCTGTCTAAAACATAAAGAAAATGAGATGTTGAATTGTTTTATTAGGAAAACCAAACTACATTTGCTTTTAAAGACTTTTGTTTAAATGAAGTAACTTTAAAAAAATCCCATTTAAGATTCTCCTTACACAATTATTTCACTCTTACATTACTATTTAGTGTAGTAAATGATAGGTTTATTTCACACAGAGACAAGATACTCATTCACAATTAAAGAACTTCATGTTTGTGTTCGATGACAATAAGCAAACTCTGCTAGCAACAAAGAAACTGTAGTTTTAATGACGGCCTGGTTATAGCAACCATAAAACAGGAAAACAGAAAAGTTATTTATTTCTGGCCACTGAACTGTGCAGGTTTCCTTCTGCTAAACTGTTCAGAAGCACTCTCATTTCTGATTTTAATAATACAAAAGAAACAATTGGTTTGCAGTCCAGTTGATATCCCACCTGAAGTTATATTGTGTATTTATATAGCGTAATAAACCCTCATCTTTTTCTTTCCCCCATAGTACATGTAATATACATGCTATCTCTAGCAGTAATCATGTAGGCATTACCATTTTTTTCATCAGAATGAGTCACTGGAACAAGCCATACCCTTTGGCTAAATTTACGGGAATTGTGAGCAAATGTGAGGTTTTATTTTGAGAACCTGTTACCTCAAAAATTAATAAATGAAGATATTTAACTTAAAAAAAATACTACACGCAGATATCAGTTGACTGGATTAACCTCACGGACCTGCCGAGGGGGGTTGTGGAGTCTCCCTCTCTGGAGATGTTCAAGACCTGCCTGGACGCGTTCCTGTGTGACCTAGGGTAGGAGATCCTGCTCTGACAGGGGGTTGGACTAGATGATCTTTCGAGGTCCCTTCCAGCCCTTGACATTCTATGATTCTATGATTCTCTGTTCAAAATACTTCTAAGTGTAATTCTGTTCCAAACCTACACTGAAGGGAGAGGATCAGCTGTCCTACCACAGCCACCACAATGCTGAAAAGCAGCACTTTTTCATGTTCTGATCAAATTAACAGCAGTATTATTATTAGCTTACACCTGATCTGGATCAAGTTTGTAATGATGGGTGATGTCACAGTGAGAGTAATTAACAAATTGCTACTGATAGAGGGGAAGCTGTGATCTGAGGTACAAGAGCCCACCTAAAACTAGCTGTACAGGCAGCTTTCCAGAGCAAAACAGCAACCCAAAACCTTACAAACTCCTAAACAATCTTATTCCAGGCATCAAAGCAAGTATTTTCAAGAAGTCCAATTATGGGTTAATATTCTTTAAGCAAAATATGAAGAAATCATTCTCATCATTAACTGCTTCAGTATTTTTTATTATTAAACTTTCTATCATTGACTTCCTTACTTTCCCACTGAAGGTATTAAAAGTCCCATCAACTTGGATAAGAACAATTAGGCTGCTCTAAGACACCTCAGAGACTAAAGGGCTTGCTTTAAATGTCCTTTATGAATGGAAGTTTTCAAAAATTCACATCGTCTTGAGAAGTCTTGTTGTAAAATATTATATTTTCTGTTTTCCAAACCTTCACTTTCCCATTTCTCAAGTGTTTTCAAGAGAGAAAAGTTTCAGAACCACACTTATTATTCCACAGGACCATCTTGCAACTAAGGCTTTGTCTTGCACGAGCACAAAAATTGAAGCATTCTGTTAAGATACCATTCTTCTCTTTATTCAAATTAAGCGTAATAATCATGGCATTAACTTTGCAACATGAGTCTGATATCTATAGAGCATGTAGTCTCAAGGGGTTCCTTCAGAAAAGGCTCCTAAGAAGGTCATACAAAAGAAAAGTTTAGGCTAGTGAAGTCTTATAAAAATAATGCAAGAAATATTGAAGATTTATCAAAACTTCAGTGACAAGCCACATCCAGTTAGTGAACCCTTAAGTGAGGTCTGATTCCTCAGAGACAAAAATACACTATGCATCCTCTATTTTGGAACTCTCTTCACTTATCCTATCCTCAAAAAAAGTGGAAAGACTCAAATTGTGATAAAACCACAAGTCAGGCCATAAGAAACAGAAGAATAAAGTCTAAGCACAGATTTATCAAAAATCCTCAAAATTCAAACCAGAACTTTGTTTTCTTTAGAAATAAGGTAATATTCAAAATGGCTCTTTAAAAGAATTGTAACTCATTCCTGCAGGTAAACCAACAACAATGTCACTGCTTTTCAGAAACAAAAGCCCCATGTCATGATTTATGTAAGCATGCTAGCATAAAAAAAACAAAAGAGAATTCTTACGCAAGATAAGAAACAGCACAGTGCACAAACTTCTTTCTTACACAGTCTAGCTAACATTTCCAATACGCATCACAAAAAATGTTACTATTTTTATTAAATCAGATATAGCTTGAAGCAGAGGTAAACTAAAGTTATTCAGTTAAAATATCATGTATTCTACCACTGTAAAACATTTTGCTCTGGAAACTGTTGAATTTTTCCAGTCTATATTTTTAAAACTGTAATTCCTTTTCTGTAAAATTAGAGTAGTCGTTTCAACTACAAAGTAGATCACCAGCCAGCTATTAGTGCCATCTGTGTTCAGCCCCTTAGCCTAGATGGCCAATTTAAATTTCATGCAGCTGAAACTATTCAAGTAAAAATACTGAAGTGTGCTATTATTTCTAATTATCTTGTACTCACTGCATAGCAGTTTCTTAAATTTGAAATAGCTTAAAGTTGAGAGAAATACGTGATTTGGCCAATGTGACAAGAAGGTCTGATACGTAATTCAGAGTTGTCACTACGCATATTCATATCTGATTTTGGACCAATTACAACCAGAATTTCCAATATGATAAACTACTAACAGCAAAGGCTATATGGTGATCAGTGTTATTTTTCTGTTTGTTTTCTCAATACCTTTTTTTAAATAATAAAAAAAAAAGAAACACCACCACTATTTTCACTTCAGTGAAAAGCAAGAGACAAAACAAGACTGCCTGGGAATTAATATACTATTACTGAAGGTGCAGTTACTTAAAACATTTGCTGCATTTGTCTGTATATAATGGAAGGTATGCTAAACACTAGGTATCTCAAAGAATGAAAAAAATAGTGAATTAATAGACACATTAACAAGCTACTTGACATTTTTATCCCTCATAGACAGCATCACAATCTCACAACAAATGGACAAATTTAACAAGAAAAATATTAACATAAAAAAAAAAATCTTGACTTCCTTCATTGAATTTGCACAGGTACTGTTGAAAAGTATATAATCAAAACAAGTAGTTCTGGAAATAAAATAATGTCAACAATATATCTATATACACTAATCTTCAATGGAGTTGCTCTGGACAAATATATGTAGTTGTCTTCAGTATTCTGGACTGCATGACTTAAATGATCCCCAAACAAATTAGGATTCAATGCAGGGATGAAAAGTTATCAAGGAGTTGAAATATAAAACATGTTCAGAGTAGTTAAGCATCAAAAATCAAACAAAGAACACTCTAAAGTGGTCAGTTAAGTCAGTATTACAGAAACACACCCACTTTTCCTGACAATTTTCAGGGCAATTTACCTTCCTACAGATTGAACTAAAAGCCTGACATCTAAGTAAAACATATCAACATGGGTTTAGAACCCATTTTTCCATCCTCTTCCTCCATTATCTAATCTATGATTATTTTATCTTATGTAACAGTATAATCAAATATTAAAGCATATATGTAAGTTCATATCGTGCTATTCTAACAGCGGAAGAAAGAAAATGCATTTTACAGTTGCTTCTGGTCTGACTGAGATTCCATTATGAAGGACACATCTCAAAAGCATTTTCAGAATCTTAAGTATGCCTTAGAGGTAAGTGGATTTATTTATTTATATATTTATTAATAAAAGCATTAAAAAAAAGGGAAATGTGAAAGCTCTTGTAAATTGCATGCAAGTTGAATCTGCCTCTGAAATAGAAACAAACAAAAAATACAGTAAATAACCCTCAAACCTTTCAAGCAAAATGAGAACACTGACAAAGGATTTAATCTCTTACCCCTCCATGATCTCTACAAAACCTAAAGTCTCACGCTCGAGGCAAGACCATCTTGGTTTTTCACTGCATGTGTTTACAAGACCATAAGAGTGCCTTTACAAAATCCACACCACTAAGCCAGCAGAGGTTAAAAATATTCTCCTTATGTAACCTTATATTAATATGCATTTCTGCTCTTTAGTTTACTCTTGTGTGTCACAGCTTATTCTTGATTGCACTAGATATGCGATACATTAAGTTCTGCACTGCAGAAAGTAACCTTTCTCCATGTAAATAAACAAACAGGGCCAAATAAGCAAAGCTACAGTGACGATTTGAAATCCAATAACAAAATAGTAATTTATGATGGAGACTTTTACAGAAAGCATCAGAAATTACCTACTATAAGGCTGAAATCATGACAAATGCTTTAAGTACTGATTTTTTCCTTTTCTAGCATCTACTTTAAAAAAATTCTACTACTGTTTGAACATCAGCTACAATTAAGATAGCCAACATTCCACATTTACAATGAGAAATTGTCAAAACCTCAAAATATTTTCACAGATCTATTTTTAATTTTGAGAAATGCTGAGTTAATTATGTAGGAAATCCTATCCTTTTCATGATATGTAAGAAATGCATGAGAAGTATCATTTTTCTGAAGTTCCCACACTTGAGTCAAGTAAACCCTATGTATAGAGCTTCAAGATTCAATACTTAACTATCACATTAACTGGAGAATCAACACAAATGTATTGAAGTTACCCTTGAACTTCAAAAATCTTAGCAGCCATCTGAACCTAAACAAACAAACTTAATATTCTTACACTTAAAAATGCATTACTTTTCCTTCCCTCTCTATTTTTTAACATTATTTGTCTTTTTCATATGAATTTATAGGTCAATCTTGCCATTAGACTGACAATATGAAAAGCAAGTACTTGCTAACAGACACCATGCTTGTGAACACACATTGTCTAGGAAATAGGCAAAATAATCAAGCTATTAAAGAAATAAAGAAAAAAGAAAAGGCAAAAGTCACTTCCTGAAAACCAACTACCTGACTTTCCAGACCGGGGGGGAGGGGAGAAAGAAAGAAGGCTTGGTCTGAAGCCAAGAAATTGCAAGCAATTTTCTACTTCTGTAGAATAAAGTGTCAGTAATGCCACACAACCTGTTTTATCTGATGATTCAGACATCATGACCACTTAAGTTCATGCACTTCTCTGAATACATAAGGAAGTTATAAACTGTCTACCCCTACAAGAAAAACAACCACCTACTAGCATGAGAAGAACTGAGGGAAAGGATTATTTCAAGGATTGTAAAATATTATTTCCCATAAATCCTTTTGTTATTATATATTTCAATACTCAGTGAAATACTTCAGTTTTCAAAACTTTTAACATGACAATAGGTGATGACAGTCCAACAAAACATACAGTTTCCAAACAAGTTCTTGCTTCGCACAGCCTCGGCAAACATCTCAATTTCAGCACAACATAGACTTGTTTTAGTCTTTGTATTTATATTGTATTTTCAAATTGTATAGCAAATTCTCATGAGGAGGGAGAAATAAACATTCACTGATCACTTGCAATCAGACCAAGAAACAAATTAATTGTTTGAAAAATATTTACTGCAGTCCTTGAACACTGAAGTTAAATGGAATGTAGAAAATTGGAAGGGGAAGGCTTTTAAACTGTAGGGAATAAAAAACTTCAAGTCACAGAGGGAGGTGACCGCAAAACTTCATAGAAAGTATTATAACATTTTTCACAGCTAATTCCAACAAACTCCTGCTGCTGGTAGCAGTATGCAAACCAATTACTTTATAGCTAGCTCAGGTATTGCTGCTGCTGTGACTGCAGTGCAGACAGAAGCTGAGATAATGAAAAAGATAAGCAACCACCACATTAGAGTTATGACAAACTCTTTCCTCTCATGGCTTTGTTTGACATGTTGCTACCTATACTGTTCGCAATATGCCAAAACACAACAGAATAACAAGCTTTCACAGCTTATGTTTTTACCAAGAGCCTTGGCCTCTTCCTATGAGGCAACGAGGGTATCAGGTGCAAAGTGCTACTGAATTGCAGGTAGCTTTCCACTGAGAAATGCCTTCACACGTAATGCCTTAATGTGTAATGTCAATAGCAGTCCAAGTAGTCCAAGTACAAGCAGATGACCTATATGGAAATATTCTCTGCCCTGAAACACTGATGTTGTCTGGCCCCTAAAGATAGCACTACCAAGAAAAGAATGATTTTTTTTTTTTTCACCTAAAACTGAAAGAAAAAATTGCTGTCTTACAGAATTAGACATTAACCTGGCCTATTTCTTCTCACATTTCTTTTAATTTTAGCCTCTATCACTATTTTTTTTTTCCCCCTTATGGATGTAGGAGGAAATCCTACCCCCCACTGACAGAAGAGATGGTAGGAGTTGGCAATTACTAATGAACTAGTAAGACAAGCTCGTCATTATAAAGCAAGAATTTAAAAGAATCTGAATACAGAGAGAAATATCTGCACTTTCCTTCAGTGGCAATAAGGATGAAAATATATCTTGGACTCCCTAAGGGCTGTAACTACATTCCCAGAACGATGCTTCTGCCGTCACATGTATCACATGCTGGAAATCTGGACAAGAAAGCACAAATGCTTGTACGTGTATTCAGAGCATGTTTTCCAGACTCATACCAATTAGTTCCTTCCCTTCTGTTTCCTGTCACTTGAATAAAAACATTGGGAAAGATCCAAATAATGACATTTTGACAAGCAAAATAAAGCAAAGGCATTCAAACATTACAAATGCAAACCCGAAACATACCAAGCATAGAGGTAACCTCTTTTTTTCAACACCTAATTCCGTATGACACGCTTCCTAGAACTCTAATCAGCTCCTTAACAAAGATCATACCCTTCCCACCTGCCACATAAATACTGCAGATACACATTAACTACCTTCCCACGAATCAGTCTGTACCTGTGTCATAGTTAGAGGGGCTGGGACCAGTTTATCATTATGTGGGTAGAAGGAAAAACTGTGTATTCTATACTCTGTCATTGCTCACGGGCTGTTAACAAATCGTCGGTAGCAGTTGCCCAGGACACACCTTCACATCCAGTGGGAGGAGTCCTCTCTGTAAATGGGACCATCGACGCCTTGCCCGTGACTCACAGGTAACTCCCTCCGGGAGCTTAATGGGCAGTCGCGGACTCACCGTCCGACTCGCAGCAGGACATCAACCCGTTGTGAGATGCTCCGATCAGGCGGAAGGAGCCGAGTGCTGCCACCCAGAGATGGTCTGGGGGCTCAGGTCAGCACAAGGGACCCGGCCCCGCCGGATTTCCTGACCTGCCGGATCCGTCCGGACCTGCCCGACGGGTTTCTCCGGAGGACGGGAGCGGCCGGATCTTTCCTACGGGGTCGCTGCTTGAGCGGGACCGCTGCTTCAGCAGGACTATCTCATCGGGACTGCTACCATCACCCCAGCCGGCAGTGTAGGGTTGTATACGGACTCTGTTCGGGGTGTTTCTTTGTACTGTTGCATTTCTTTTGTTTTTTATTTCTGACTTGAGTCTCTCGCTGGTTTGCTTTTCAAACCATTACAACCTGGAATAAGCCTGAAGAGCTTTATAAAGTGTTATAGGCTAGAAAAACAAAACCCAAACCACTGAACATGCAAGCACAACTATATGCAGCTTGCCTGCCTACACACATACAAGATCTTAGACTCATGTAGAGAACAGGACTCATGCCAATATATTTATAATGCACCTGATAAAGTGATGCCTGAAGAGCAACTTCTGCCTTCAACATGGAACAAATTAACATATTTGCACATTTAACTTCTGAGATGAAGTAATTAAAAATACAACCACCTGACTCCCTACTAGAAAAGAACTCTATACTTTGATTTTGAAAGATTTTTAAATTAGCATGAAATTTACTACTTGTTCCATATTAGATATGAGGAAAAAATATGCAGAGTTCATACTGAATGTCAGTCATGCACAGAGGCAAGACACTCTAGAAACGAGACTGACTGAAGCTTTCCTTTTTCTACATCCATCTCCACACTTCTTGATCGCTGTAACAAGACTCCACAATAAAAAAAATCTCTATCATCCCATTGAATAATCTCCTATCTACAGAGTTAATAAAATTAATATTATTTGTTTTTCAAATATATATTTAACATTGAATTTGTGTGTTAAATATTCAAATCCCATGTACAAAGTAAAGAAAGGTTTGGATCAATGCTCTTAAGCCTGTTCTTGCTACGCGTACTTTCTAATGTGTTGCACAAACCTATTACACTGGAGTTACATTAAATCAGCTATCCTGTTTCTTTCCATTCTTACCAATCAAACATGACTGTGTAAGAGACAGATAAGAAAGCCAAGCAGAAGATACTTTCAGTTGATTAGAAATACCAATATAAAGAAAATTAACCTATTAAATGCTCCCGTGTATCTCAGCAAGATGATGTAAAATACAAAAACTACATACATGTTGTATTACAATGCAGTTGGTATAAGCCAAGACCAAATACACTAAGTCAAAATTATGATTTCTGAACACTTGAAATATACTCTGCAGCTTGTATCATCTCTTTAAAATACACAATACATTTTCTTCAGTTATACAGAGAAACCTGAACATTAAAAAAAAGGGAAGGCAAAGAATTGAAATGCAGTTGCTGCCTTTCACACTAGCAAGAAGCCATGCTAAACTTTCCATTTTGAGCCATAGCAGAAACACATCCAGTTTTAAGTACCATGCTTAACCCTTTGTCTTCACAATAAAAGCAAGAATAAGGGTCAAAGTCTTTGTACTGCTATCAAACCAGAATTATTTTATCTACTGCTCAGCAAATTTCTTCTGGAACTTCAATTCTACTGCAGTTTATGCTTTGCTAACTACCAAAAAATAATTCCTATTGACTGTATTTCCTTAAGACAGCCCAATAAGCTCAAAAAGACGACTTACAGGATTAATAAAATACTTAAGAAATTGTTCAAAAAGTTTTAATTATTTGTTATCCTAACTGACATTTAGCAAAACACGATGAGGATACGAGGGCTAAACACAGAATAAACATTTCTTGCTAATTAGGCTGGTACCGAACAGGTTTTGTGTGATCACTTAATTTATGACCAACGTAAATTCTCTGTGAGAATTACCTATTCTAGCCACCAAGTCGGCTGGAAGACCTCACCATCTGCCTTTGTAATGTAAACACTACACATACATTTCAGATCATCGTGGAGGACAAACTGAAAATGCTCAATTTTTTAGAATGTACACATTTGGTGAACAGCAGGTTCAACACGTTAATGCTTAGGTCAACGAGCGGAGAGGTTCACAGCAAGTAACTGATGAGGAGAAAGAGATGACTAATCATGAACTAGTCAATGGCATTAAACTGTCACCTCGAGAGAAAAGCACTAGGTATTTACCACCCTGTCTGCAGACCTACTGTGAGGGGAGTCCTTTGTTGAAGTCTGCATAGCAAGAAAGCCGTCCTGGAACACTGGGTGATGGAAAACACCATCTTTCTACTTTAGCCTCATGACCACCACACTGCATGGAAAACAAGAGCATAGGGACAAGGCTAAAGCAAGTGGCATTAGGGTTATGCATGGCCACTTAAAAAAGAGTTTACTTTTTTCTGAAGTCTGCCATTATTTTCAACATTGCATACAGGCAACAGGGGGAAAAAAGAATTTACTCATGTTGTTTTAGCAACAGAACAGCCTGGTACTGAACACACACAAGCCTATCCAGACTTTACATATAATGACCAAGAGCTGGTTTACAATATTTTTCCACTGGATCTATAGAATAGCAGGAAATAACATCATGCACAAATCCTTAGTTCAAGAATCCTTTATGGAGTATCAAAGCAAAGTTTTATTTGTACCTCACATTACAACTCTATGAACTCAAAATATCAGAATACCACACAGATTTGCTAGCTTTTATATGGACAGGAAACTAAGGAAATACCTTACCACAAATGGTCCATATTGATATATAATCTAGTCACTAATGACTCAGGGGGGTGACAGTAAATACATATTCAAAGCTTTTTTTTTTACCTTTAAAATTTAATTTCTTTTTAACCTTAAAACAGATACAGAAGAAATGAATGTTCATTCCCCTGTACCTCCCAATATTCTCAAAGACTCCACAATCCTAGAGACAGAAACCTTTATTTTGGTACCAACTATTATAGAGTGTATGCCTGCCAGCTAGAAAGACCAAATGACTATGTTACTGAGAATATAGACAGGAATGGGAACACAGGAATTTACCAAATATTGCTCTTAGAATAGGACTGATGCAGCCATTTAAGATTCTTTTCTGAGCTTTGAGATAGAAAGCTAGTCTTATCATTAAAGAATGCACACACCAGACACCAGAAGGAGAATGATGGTAGCCACATCACTCTCCCTGGCACAGGCACGCTACTAAGAGCCCAGTCCCCACCATGCCCTGATCTGTCAGCCTGACACCCCCCAGGAGAGGAATTCAACTCCCAGGTACTGGTACTCCTAGAGACATAGCCTTCTGTAAAAAAGCCTCAAGCTTTGTTTTTAATTCAAATTATTTATGTTGTATAAATAAAACCACATTGAAGATACCAGTATTTTCATTAAGCAATCCTAAATTACAGTGCAACATTTTGATAAACAATACATCATATGCTAAAGATCACATTAATTTTACCAATGTACACTTTCATACATAGAAAGTTCATTTCCTCATTTAAAATAAACAATTAATTTTGATTAATTACAAAGAGCTGTTAAAAAGCAACTTTGTTTTTCTATTCTATTGAATGATTAATACTGCATATGAGATGATTAATGCTGCTGTTTTAAAGCAGGATGTCTAAACTTGATAGTTTCACTATCAAAAGAGAACAGTAGTTTTAACTGATTTAGTGCTTGCATTAAACTTTTACCTTAGCCTGGCAGAGACTTGAAAAATCTTTACCCACAAAGCAAATTATTTCAAAAACTGGTCTGTAGATGGTCCATGCTGTTGAGAATGTAAACAGATATTGCAAATGACAGCATTTAGGTCTTAAGAGAATTCATTTACTCTCTCAAGTACTGCTAGACAATTCTGTGTAATGAGCAGTGAAAATATTGAATGAAGTATTTATGATTTACACGGTATATTCATATTCTGATATACCAGCCATGTATTTATACCATATCCAACATACATTAAATAATCATGAAGTGTGCAACAAAAGTAACTGCGGAAATTGCTTACCAAACATGCTCTTGCATATGTGAAGAAAAGGTGGTTGCATTTCTTTAAATCTGATTTGCTAGATACTAATTTCACTCGAATTTAAATTGACTGGAATTTAAAAATAAAAGATACCTAGATACATCCCTATGGCCTACTAAAGTTCAAAACATTTAATTAGCCTTAGAAACATAATCAGCATGTATCATGAATAATACCATATGCAGCATCTCTCAAAGAAAACTGTCAGTACAGGGATCTAAGAGTAGATTTACTTAATTTCACTAGAGACACAGATGTCTGACTTATTAGATCAATATATTGTTGACAGTACAGACAGCAAAGCCCTAAGACAACCTCTAGGCCTTCCCTTGGCTTAAAACCAAAGCAAAATGAAAAACCCACCATATTGCAAGTATTTCACAAGAACGTACTCCAGTAGTAGCCAATTCTTGATGCAGCATACCAGAATGTCATGACCTACCTGTGAAGTTCACTTCTTCTCCTAGTCACTCTCCTCATTTCTGGCACCTGAATTTGTCCCCTTTGCTACCCAACAAAACCTCTGCTGACCCTAAGGCTTGGTTCAGAAATACACCAAAGCTACTCATCCACCGAGGGGAAAAGGACATTACTAAAAATAAAAGTTTATCACTATGCTGTAAAACAGAGTGCAGCTTCTCTGTATTTCAAACTGATTAATCAAAAAGCTTCTTAGACTTTAAGATGAAAAGCTAAGATAACTCAATCCAACTGGAGTATCATTACCTAGCAGAAAATGCAAGGCTTGTGCACATTCTGGAAGAAGCTTTGTCAGGAGTTAAACAAGATGAAAGAACCATTATAAATACCTCCTACTTTGCACAAATCAGAACATGTTATTTTTTTCCAAAGCCTCTTATGATCATAGCCAAATATTTTTACATTAGAACGTAACACAAATAACGTGGCAACTACCACAAATAACTCTGAAAGGATATTAACACACATAATTTTCTTTATCTCTTTTACATCTCTGAATATGGGGGGTAGTAAAAAATAATCTATGATGTCACTAGGATCCACTAACAGTTAAATATATTACCTTTGGGGTGTGGCTCTTCTCATAACAGTGACTCTACAGAAAAGGAATTTTCTCTGTCAACAATTCTGCTTCCTGTGCTTTAACAGAGGTTTGAGGATTTTTTTCTTTAAGTGACAAAGTCCTTTTTTTTGTTTTATTAGTAGTCCACTACTGCAAGCTCTGTACACCCAATATAGTTAAAAGAGAATATTTCCTGTAGAAGACTGTCAACAGGATTGCTTTCCAAGACTCTGTTTCAGGCCTTATCTGGAAGAAGTGAGGTTATGTATGTTAGTTCTGTCTGATGTGCAACTGGAAAAGGCACCAGTGCAATTACCTAGACTGAGACATGAAGCATTAAAGTAGGTTAAACAGTCCAGGTTAGATTCATTTACACAGCAAAAAAAAACCGAGAGCAAGACACCCCTTAGCCATAGAAAGGGGAAAGCTATTGTGTGAGCATAAAAAAAGCTGGCTTACCAGTATTTCATAGACAGACCATCTTCACTCCTCTTCCAGATGTTTCACAGACATGTTTACCAGTATCTGTACTACTAGGTTTTTAGACACTGTCGGGGTATTATTTCCTTAACGTGTCTTTGCAGCCAACAATGTTAAGGTTGGTTCTCAAAATGTCCTTAGTACTTGCACCCTGAACATTAGTATCTTAACTACCCATAGCAAATAGTTAAGCAATAAAAATTGACAGAATCCACCCTGACACACTTCTTTAGCTAGTGATGCACTACCTTCCATGATAACTAGCCAATAACCTGTTGCAGTTATATCCTAAAATAACGTCTTTGAGTTATCTAAAGTAGCATAAAATTTGGCAAATAATGTCCGCCAACCCAATACATAATTCTCAGTATCAAGTAAAACAGATTTCACATCCTATCTTCCAAGCAAAATCAAAAAACTCTGAATAAAGATATAATTTCAGTTATCAAAAGCAGCTAAGACAATACAGTCATGTCTTTACAACTAACTTAATGGAGTATAATGATGTTAACAAGTCAAGAATTAACAACAACTGAAGATGCAGCATATCTTTAAATCTTCAGTAAGTTTATTTTATCATGGAGCATATATATTCTAAGAACCAGGTTCTCCCAATACAAAACCCCAGACTATATCTATAAGTCCTTGCAACCCCAGTTTCTGAAATTGCCACGAGACATAAAAAGAAAACGGATCATTCAGCAATCTATTCCAGTATTAAAATCTACTACCAGTACTATTCACTTGACTTGAATATAAATTCACACTATAGATCTGCAACCAGAAGTGAAGGATAAAGAAAAATCTACACTTTTTTTCCTTACATATTAAAGATCCATTTGCATAAACTGAAGGGAAGGATTCACACTATTAATCTTTAGGCACCTAAGGCACTTCAGAAAAAGTTTCATACCAGTTCTAAGGGTCAATTAACAGCTTCCCATCACCAGTAAGAAAATGCTTGGTTCCATCCCCCAGTCACCCTCTCTCTTCTTCACCATCAACCATGTAGTTTCTGCCCTCTCCCTTCCCTCCAGTACTTTCCAGACAGTAGTGGAAACCTATTCAGTTTAATGATGCAGCAAAAAATTATTCTGATGCAAGCACTTAGTTCAACTCAAACTGTAATGTTGTAATACAAAAACAATGACTGTGATGGGTTCCCTCCCAGGTAAATGCAGAAAGAGAGGCAGCTCTTACATTAAGATCTTTGGATTGCACTCTGAACCTGTTTCTCTCTACTCATTAGAGAGATGAGCATTTAAAAACCAAACCAAAATAAAACCACAAAACCCAACTTCCAGATCAGTTAATCCGCCATAACTCACATTTTAGAAGTGCATTAATGATTTGATTAAAAAAAACCACACCAAACAAAATACCACAGGTTTTATCTATCCACTCCTAGAAACAGATTATTAAAACGTATATAGGTATTTTGTTAAGACAGCTACAGGTACAAATCATCCCTGGCTATCCATTCATCCCCAAAATAACTTATCAATGACAAACAACTTAGGACTTAAATCCTTCATCTAGTCTCTACATTCTTTACTACCACAAATATTCATGAATACCAGGAAACCAAAATACCTGTAAGACCACCAAAACCAAAAAGAAGCCCATTTTAAAAAGGGGCAGGTTCAGAACACTTAGTTAAAATCACTTCACATTTTATGCACAAAAAACTCAAAACACATTTTAAAATGCAGTAAATAAGCTTACTACCAAATCAAATCCATACCTTTAAAACTCATAGAAGTATTTTGTATTGCTCCTAAAATACTAAAATTGCATAATTCAAATAAAGCATAAAACTACTGAGCAAACTAATTACACCATTACGTTGTTTCTCCTGTGCTGTCCAGAAAAAGAAAAGTCTACTTAATAGCAAAAGGCCTTCTGCATAAATGTATTTTAAAGGTTTTTTTTTTGGCTCATCAGACAGTTTGGTTTTGAGAACTGAGATGTATGGAAACAAGCCACAATAAAACATTTAAGCTTAACTGCATTCCCTGATAACCCAGAATTACAAGCAGCAGGTTTAAAAATAATGTGACTTCTACAAATGGGAACACTGTAAGCTGTTTATCGTGTTTAATCCTGAAGGTAAACAGCGTAAGCTTTAAACTATTTTGCTTCTTTGCCATAACCTACTGAATCATATTGACAAAGGTAATGAAATACTGTAGAGAAATCTGAGACTTTTGGAATTGCCTCTGAAATTGCTTTATCTGAGTATTGTACAGGACATTATTCTCAAGTACACTCAGTTTAAATTTCAGTGACTTAAATTCAAACTGTAGCTTTAGTGAAGCCAAACATCTCATCCTGTCTCTCCAGAGCTGATCACTTCTTCAAAAAAGGTCTCTGCATAACTTTCCTGCTGGACTCCTTTAAAAGATGAGTACTATCTTTATTAACTCTTTGGTTTCTATTTGGGTATTTTACTGTTATCTATTGAATTTATTTCCTCTTTTTTTTTATAGCTCAGTATCAGCTTATATATCTCAGTTTTAAAATATTATTTCCAAGAAAAATAAATTATTTTTGGTTTCCTTAATTTTTTTTCTGACAACACTGTTTCCACACCAAAAAAAAAACATTTCCTAATTCTCACCCTTTCTTAAAATTAAGGATGTATTTTGTAAGATTTATCACTAATTATTTACCCACCATCCCTTCAAATTCAATTCCAAAGAAAGTTTCTGAGCTGCTGCTTTACACATAATTTTTAAGAATACAAGTTTGATATATTTAGCAGCTGAGGACCTCCTTTCCTCTGTACAACAGGAAGTTTGCCCTCCCACCTGCTCAGGATATTTAAAAAAAAAAAAATTTGCTTTTCCATTGATTCTGCAGAAAATGACTATTACTTACGTGTAAAAACAAAAGTAAAGTTGAACCCAAATGCCTATTATAATCTCCACTGGTTCCTTGCCATATCAAATAGATGCAAGATACCTGCTGGTGCAAAGGCAGGAGCACAGGGATGCGAGCAGCAGACAGAAAAAGGGAAAACAACCACAGCTTTAAGCAGAAGTCCCAAAGTTATGCCAGTTTAGACTGTTTGTGGGGCAATAAGGTTATTCCCAGGCAGCATCAGCCCAAGCTTAGGTCTACCACAGTCATTCAGGAAGACCTAAGTTTTATATTTAGTTTTCAAAGCACACATAAATAGGGCAAATTATGAAACAGTTTCACATTTTATAAGCAGACAGTTAAACAATTTAGTAAGATATTTATGACAGAGCTTTAAGAACGAATAGTACTTATGAAGGAAGCAAGCCTCCTGCTTATGTAAATACTGCTGTTTATGACAATCAGACCTTGACAAAGAGAGAAACAACAGAGGAAGCTGCTCTTGCAATAGGCTAAGTACATAATAAAAAAATAGCTTTGAATTTTCCCCATTTAAACACATGACCACAACTTTTTTGGCCTACACAGAATGTTTATGAATACTACACTTAGAAATTCAACTTTGCTTCAAGATACATAGAAAACTGGTGGAAAAAAAATAAAATGTAATCTATTATTTCATAACTGATTCTCCTTTTGTATATTCTTGAATTATTATATTAATTTTTTTTTAAATAAAAGCTTTCCCTAAAACTGACATCCTGAAGGCAGATCAACACTTAATATCTGTTCTGTATTATGCATGAGAAACTATTACAAAGCTTTACAAAGTAAATTCCCAAACTAAAAGCTAGTATCAATAGCTGCTTATATTTGATTTGCTTTAATTAAAAAACAAAATTAACCTAAGTTAACATAACTCTATTCAACCTTTAAAAGTCTGATATAAAATGCCACATCAAGTAAACAAGTAGGAAACTGCCATTTTTCCAAGCATCCACCCTGCACTAGTAATGTGTTCTGCAGTATCGATTGTTTTCCCAGTTTTCTGCAAGCTACAGAAACAATCAGCAATTTTCCCTGGCTTCCACTTTATTAGCAGCAATGCCCAAAAGCAGGCACTGAGCAAGTTTCCCAACGCTCCTTCATGATCGTACTTTGACAATGAGGAGCCCGCATCACATGTGTAACGTAACGTAATAGTTACGTAATGGCAACTATTTATAGTTAACCACTTGATTCACATTATCTGTCAGGTTTTAAACCATTTCATATGTAGACACTTGATCTATCATTTTAGTTCCTTAATCAAAATGTCACATAACAGCCACATAAACGCTTTCAGAGAAGCCTGTCTGCAACATTAACAACAGCATACCACACAGGTTTTTTTAATCTAATCAAGAACCAGAAGTTAATTTCACAAGAGCAGTCTTCTATAAATATATCCTGAATAAGTTATTCCCTTTACTTAAAACTCCTGCTCTGTCACTACCTATTACTATGCATATTATTAACTTTTAAACCACTGAAAGAAATCTTAAGTTGTGCAAAAACTAGTTTCTCAGTGTTCTGAGACATGCTGAAAAACATGATCAGCGTAAACACTTCAGAAAATGCACCATCAACTTTCACAATTCTTACCATATAACTTCATTGGCAGATGTTTAACACCCTCAGACTCGCTTAGGAATTGGCTTGGAGCACCACATATAACTTACCTGGGTTTACTTCTGAATGTAGCAGTATTTAATGAACATGAACTTCTGAAGATCATCATCTAGCAATTTCTTTAGGATTTTTAACAGGTTAATGGCTCTGTTATAATTCTTTTTCCTCCTAAAACATGCCTGGCCTTATTATCAGTAGTAGTTCACAACAGCATGAGTTTTCCTTATCACAGACTTCAGCTTCCCTTATCAATCATATTCATTTAATTTCAATTTCTTTACATTTTTGTAAACTAGCATCTTTACTCTTCTAGGCCACTGTAACATTTTAACCCAAAGTTTTCTCTCAATTACATGACAACAGCCTTGCTGATAAGTAATAATTTTTTATAATTATCAGTATTTCCCAAAGATCTTTTATTTTAGTGAATGTCAATTATCATACATTGCTGCAAACCTCATTAAGTGTTACCTTCAATGACTGCTGTATAAAAAAGTCTTGCACGCATCTGAATAAAATGCAAACAAATGAAGATACTTCCATACCAGTAAGGTAAGTCGGAAATACTCAGAAAGAGACAATTCAGAAAGAAGACTATGCAGGTTATGGCAGATCGCTATGAATAAACATAACAGTACAGCTCATGACTGCAAAAACCCCATATTCACTGAGCACAGAAGTCGTGATCCTGCCAACTTCAACACAAACTGAACCCATGCGAGTACCCTTAGTGAAACTAACAAACTGCAGATGTTAAAATCAGAGACTATCGTGCAACTCTACCAAGCATTGAAAACAGCAGCGGAGAAAGGAGTAAAATTACAAGGTATAGATTATAATTAAATGAAATATGATTAGAGAGCACACAGTAACATTCTCTTATGCAAGATACCTACTAAGTCCAACCTAAAATACAAAGACAGGCAAGAACTGTAACTAGGAATGTAAATGAAAGACGTGTCATTTCTTTGTTCTAGTATAATAGCACAGCTTTGTTCATCATAATATATGCACAACTAGTCATTCCAGAGAAGACAAATAAAAAAAGTAAGAAAAAGGTCACAATCAACATCTAGGATAAAACTGCTATTCAGCTCTGCAAGTGTTATAAAGCTAATATTTTTCCCTTAAAATCATTATGCCTAATTCCGCCACACCATGTGAAAAATTAACTGTCAAATCATGTTTTATTTCTTCTGCTGCTGCATTTTTTATGATGCTAAATACATATTTCTTTTTTCTCTAATATTTGTGCTTATACATAGCACCTCTGATGTTCCCTATTGAAAGAAATTTTGCATCCTTTAAAAACAGGCACTAGACCACAAAAGCCCAAACATTCCAGTAAATTAGAGCTATAACGATTTCCAGTATCATTATGTCCATGGTATTTTATAATACAATGAGATGTAGGGTATAATGATCTCCAAAGAAGTTGCAAGAGCCTTATTACCCAAGGACTGATGTATCAAAAGCTGGCTTGATGCTCTTTTTTTATAAGTATTTAGATCAATTACTTGATCTATAGATCCATTAAAGTTATCATTTGCTATATAATTTGATCACAAAACTAAAGGAGAAATTATTTTTTTTAAATTGTTGTGCACCAAGTTGGCCAACTAACTCAAGTTTTGTTATTCCTTGTGGCTATCAACAGCAGTGGTTAAAGGCTCGAGGTTTAAACCTCTGTTTGTGTGTGTTCTAATCAGCCAGTTCTACTGAACTCTGGAGTTAACACCACCACTAAAGAGAGTCGAGGAAACCAACAACTCTGGAAGAACTGCCAATCCGTCAGGTCAGTTAAGAGTGCACATGTATGGATTTGTACTCAGTACAGAATTATAAATCGTATTTTGTCTAAACAAGCATTAAGTCTCATTCTTGAGAGAAACGTCAAAAGTGTATCAACTCTTCAGAAAATACACAAGAAAAAGAAAACATCCCACTACATCAGTGGACATTTTCAGGTATCTAGTATTTCTGGAGGAAGCAGTACCTGTTCCTTCCTGCTTCATGGGGGAAAAACATTACTAGGCCTCAAAAGGTTTTACGTCCTGCTGCAGGCACATTTCCTCAGTTTATTAAAAAGCCTTGTCTTAGAATTGTTAAAGGTTTTTGAAAAGAAAATGGCAATTATTGTTCTGTGATCAAAACATTTAAATGTAAAATGCTTTTTTTACCTCTAACATCCAAGTAAGATAGTCTCTACGTCAGCATGTGAACAGGCATAATATAACTTCCATTTCGTATGCTTCAAATGAAAAAATGTCATTGCTGTAATTACGTGCATTGCAAACCAGACAATGCAGTACACTAGTTTTAGTTTGTTAGTTAGATATGAAGTGTAACTGTTGAATGAACATTTGGCATTTAAAAGTATTTTTACATGCTAAAGTTGTAGCGTAGTGTTTTATATAAAATTCTAAAGAGCACTGATTACCCCAGTGTCCTGTTGCCTCAGCAGACACATATTCAGAGGCTGCTACAGAAATTTAGCAAGCATTAAAAAAAAATAAATAATGAAGCTAAGAACTTAAGATACCTCTAAGTTAAGAACTGTATGCAACATTTAGTGAGTTTACGCTAGAAAATTATGATTGAGCTTCATTTTTAGGTGTGCTCTCATCCATTTCACATCACACCAGATTACGCATTCACTAAGGACACAGTATATACACCTTTTTAAAACACAGCTGTTTAGCTTTCTTGGCCAACAAATAAATAGCCTATCAGTACGTGAAATATCAACAGCTTCCATTAAATGTGAAAAGAAGGCAAAAAGCAAATTCCCAGAAAGGTTTTAATGCAGACTGTTCATGGAATCAGTCTCCAATGAAGCCTTTCCTGATTGCAGTTTTTAGGTGCAATTATTCAAACATACTGTACTGAACCAAAAGTTACTAAGACTAGGGAAACACGTTGTTTGTTTGTTTTGATTTTTTGTTTGTTTTGATTTTTTCCTTCTGGCACCAGGCGGTCATTTAAGAAATTAGATGACTTTGTATGTTAGCATGCCATTCAAAAAAACTCTGCAGTTTTATGGTAAAAGCTCCACATTGTAACAGTAACACAGACATACAGAAGATCTTAAAAAAAGCTGTATAATAATTTCACACTACAGCATTAGGCAGAAATTGATGTCACAACCATTCAGGGGAAAAACACAGCCCAGTTCTGGCTTTCAGTTATTCTCAATCTAAATATATTTGGAATTATAAATCAAGTATTTCACTACACATTGGTTGTATTTTACATATTAAAAATATCAATGAATGCACTACATTTGCCAAGTTTAAAATAAATGACTTGCCACTTTCAAACTATAATTTGCTTCAGACAACACAGGCTCCAATTTACAAACTCTTCAGTATGGATGTAGGCAGACCCCACCTACTGATTTGTATAGAGCTCCAGTCTGGGTAAACACAGTGCCACACCAGACAATATGCAAATGTAAGGTATGAACTTCACTGGATGCTCCTTCCTAAAAATTCTGGTAACCCAGACTGATTATTGTTAAAGCAGTATTTAAATAACACTATCAAAAAAAAAAAAAAAAAAAAAAAAAGATGCTTTCATCTTTCAAATTTAAGTGGCCTCTTTAATGCCAAGCTAACATTATAATGGTTTCTCAATGTTGGAGAATTAAATTCAGTAATTCAGTTTGTCCTTTCAAGTACAGATAAATTTTAAGGAAATTTTTCACTACGCATTTCAAACACAGGATTTCCTATCTGTTACTTCTGTGTTAATTATTCAAAGCAAGTCTCTCTCACATCACTTACTGAAGTGCCGATATAAATAACAAGAACTGCAGATACAGAATTCCTACAAGAAATAAATAAGGCAATTAATATTTAACATTGTAAGCATGTAAAGTACCAGATCACTTCACTTTCTACCCGATTCTCATAAAAACAAAGCCAAACTTGGTATTAAATCGAATTTCATAAACGTTTTCTTCTGCCCCATATCTTCCAAGTATTTAACCTTTGGTCATCTAGTTTCCAGTTCAATTAATACAATTACAAAAGGAGGCAGGGGGGGCAATATGGGCAGAAGAATGTGAAACCAGGCTTCCTCTCCTCATATCTATGACATAATACCTACAAGAAAGTTGTTATCAGCCTTCTCTTGAATTACAAACATAAAAAATAACAACATAAGAATTATTCACACAAAAAAAAAAAAACAAAACCAAAATCAAAACGCACAAAAAAACCAACCAAGAAACAAAACCCACCCACCAACAAACCAAAAAAGAAACAAAAACAAAACCAAACAGAACACGGAAACATGCTTTTAAATTATTTAGTTTGCATTATGATATACCTCAGCCCTGCTTCACTCGCAACACCCGTAATACTGCTAACCACCATTAACAAAGCACCAAAGACAGCAATGAGTTTAAAACAACTCCAGCCAGCTACCGAAATTGTTGCAGGAGAGACAAAAGGGATCAAGGTCAGCATTCTTCTAACGCAGCAGCTAATCCACTCCAATGAACACGGTATTGGAACTGGGGGGCTTAGTAAGTTTCCATGAAACAGAAAATATACCTAATGTCACCTAATTTCCTCGGTCCTTGTAAGAGAACCATTTTGCTCTCAATGGACTCAAGCCATTACACATCCTAGAGAGGAAGGGGAATAAGGAGTACGCAGAAGTTCAGGGTCAGCAAATGTTCACATATCCTGTCATCTACGAACTCAAAAGCTCAAGGCACAAAAACTCCTATGCCACGCACAGAAACCTACATATTTTGGGTGCGCGTGTAGGGGGGATCTACAATAGGAGCAAATGTGTCATCCGTGCGGAGGCTGCAAAGAGAAGAGCTGTCAGGAGAAGAAGTCTCGTTTGAAGGGGAGGAGGCGGTGGGGAAGGGACTGTTAGGAACGCAGGATCACCAAAAAAATCCCGCGGTGCTCACCGGCTGCAAGCCTCGGCTCACCCTTCAGGCCTGGCTTCCCTCGGTTCTCCCGCAGACGGGACTCAGCCCCGCGGAGATGCCTCC
>VWZY01003878.1:4804-47036 GCA_013399075.1 Chloroceryle aenea | reverse complement strand
TGACGCCTGCGCCGCGGGGAATGCCCGGGGCGGCGGAGGGAGGGGGTCCCGCCGCAGCCCTTCCCATGACCGCCAGCCCCGCGGGAGGGGAGCGCACCGAGCCGAGCCGAAGGGGGCGCTCCTGCTCCCTCTCCCCCCTCCGCGGATCTACGCAGACGTCTCCTCCCGCGGGAGCGAGCGGATCTCCCAGGGAGGGGCTCTCAAGGCCCAGGAGGCCGTCTCCAGGCCCTGCGCGGCACTGGCCATCAGAGGGATCTCCCCGAACAGTTTCGGGGCGGGCAGTGTGGGAAGGGGCGTTTGCTCGCTTCATATTTTCAGGCTCCTGGTAGTGTTTCCTCTCGGGTTTACGGGGTGATTTAGTTTATTTCTGAGGTAGTAGGCATCCCCTCCTGCACTCCCTGACGCCAGATGCCGAATCAGTAACTGAAGCTAAGGGAAGCCATGTGGCTTTTTATATCGATTTCTAACTCATCCTTTCCATGTTTATTCTTGTAGTATTTTCTTTGTCCCTGTACTATTCCTCCTGGTGTTTGTGATTACTCTGCTAGTGCAAACAGCACTTCCTGTGCTGAGAATCTTCCCCTCAAAGTGATCCATTTTGCAGTCCCTTGCCTCTTGGTTCTTTCCACCTCTAAATTTGTTAGGCTTTGTGCATTACTGAAGAACACCTACAAGCTAAATCTAGTCCCATGAGCCAGTTATTCTGCGCTATCTTCTTGTTATCATATTTCCACCACACAAAGAACAAAATACAAAAGGAAGGCCAAATTTTACATGATTCTGCTGGCATAGGTTTGACCTTCAAGTACCAGGTCATAGGTACACTTAGGGGCAGAATTTTGCAAGTTGTGGTTTGTTTAGTTTGTTGATGTTTTTTTTTGTTTTGGTTTGGTTTGGGTTTTTTTTGGGGGGGGGTGTTTTTTGGGTTTTGTTTTGTTTTTTTGTTGCTGTTGTTGGTTGGTTGGTTTTGGTTTCGTTTTTTTCCTTTCGGACATCTGGTGACCCTTGCTTATTCTCTTACTTTGTCAGCTAAAATTCAGTGTCACAACCACAGGGCCTTTTCTCAAAAAGGTTATCCCGACATCTTGCAGACAAGGGTTACAGACTGAATGTGCCAGGCCACATCATGGGCTCCTTAAGAGGAACTAACTCACAGGTCTTTGAATCTTTCTTTCTCCACACTCCCGTATACACTGAGGGAGGCCAAAGCTCCATAGTTCCACAGGTGGTCTGTGCTATGATGTGTCTGGGTGGAGACCAAAGTGTATTTTAATTTGCAGCAGCTGCAGCATTCCGCATTCGTGCGGAATTCCATGAGCTGTTTATTCTAGCCAACTCTTCTCCACAGGAGGGCCAAGTGGGATCTGCCTTCACAGGAGAAGCACAGGTTTGGTACTGGTTTTGTATATAGTTGTATACATATTCCAATTTTATTATTTTAATTTTCATTAAAGCTGTTCTAGTTTCCTTTTCAAATCACTAAGTCTCTCTCCCTTATTCTCTTTCTCTTCCCTTTTGGGGACTGAGGGGTGTTTAACAGAAAGCATCTGTTATAGGTCTAGCGGGTGGCCCTGACCCTAAACTGTGGAAAGAAGTCACTTTTTCTTGCCTTGAAAAGGAGTGCAAGTGTAAAACCACTTCTTACATGCACAGAAATTCACTTTGCTCATGCTGATGTAGACTTCTGGTGAAATTTGTTTAGGATAAAAAGCAGTAAATAGGACTCGGAAATAAGCTTGCTGTTTGTGGAGACAAAACATGATTACTGAAGTCTTTTTCAGATGTTTTCAAGATGTAGAATCGTTAGCTTGCCTTTGCAAAAATTGTGGGATTTATAATAATAAGACATACAAGCTTTGAACTTCCTGGTAATGCAAAGATATCCCTTATGGATCTCCTTTAAAGCTCAGGACCTATCACTTCTTGCTAGATCTACCAGTTTTCCTGATCTTTGAATGCTAACAAGATAAAGTATGTTTTGTTTTATTATATTCAATTTGAAGGCTATTTTGGGCAAGTACTAGCATTGTAAATGATTGTGTGCAAGTTTGTTACTATATACATGATTTGTAAAACAAGTTCTTGAGAAGTGAAAAGTGACTGTGCATTTGTTGCAGAACATCCAAGTAAATTATGTTCCAGAAATGAGGTACAAGGAGAAGGTGGGCTGGAAATTGATGTGGTTTTCTTTTCAGTTATTAAAAATATCAATAAAATATACTTGATTTACTTTATACATATTAATGTCTGCTATTGATACAAGTAATTATGACAAACAAAAGAATAAACTATAAAATGAGCAATTAGGATGAGTCACCCAAGAAATAAAGGGTCAGTGCTGGTTGCAGTGAAATGGGAGGTTTGCCACTTGTAATGGGGAGAATAATGTGTTGTTAAGAGGAAAGAGTCCAAAACAGTGTAACACTTAATACTTTTTTGCCTTTCTCTCTGCCACTACCTGGTGCCCTCAGAGAAACATTTTCACATCTGTCCAAAAGGCAGAAGCAAGAGTGACAGATATAAATTTGAAATGTAGACACTGATTTTGATTAATTTATCTCCTGAGTCTTGTTTTATGACTATAGCTATTGATTTGTTTTATTATTTAGTGCAATATGTAGCAATCAATCATATTTCCATTTAGCTAACCATGATTATTAATATTTTAAACTAGTTTTAAGATGGATTAGCTGATGAGGGCAATAGGTCTGCTCTCTAACCAGCAAGAACGGAGTACACCGGGGTTAGATGGAACAAATTATTGCCACTGGATCATCTGGTGAAATCTACATCAGCCATTAGAATATAAATCCAGCTGTAGGAATACAGTACTGTCAGGGGCCCAAGATTTCCTGCTCTGAATATGAATACACTGGCTTTGCCTCTGCATTTAATGAACAGAAAGACATAGTTATTTTGTGACAGTAAAAATATAGGAATTAAATGAGGGAAGTTCACATAATGGTAGATGGAAACCTTACAGAAACATATGTATTTTTAACAGAATGTATGTGGAAAGAAGTTATTGTCCTGTCAAGAGCCAAGTTCAGGATTGTGTGTCGCAGCAGCAGGAGTCAGAGACCTCACAATGAGCCAGCAGTGTGGGAAAGCATTGTGCTCTACTTCATTTGAGGGGAAAAACCAAAAGTCTTGGCAGGTAATTAAAAGGGGAAACGATTTTCAAATACAATGTTTGTTTTTGAAATACAGTTGCTGTTTTCTACTGGATGCCAAAAATTTCTGAAGAATGCAATATCCTGTAACTAATTGTATCTGTGCTCTCAGAGAAGAAACAGAGCTACTCTTCTGCTCACAGCACAAGCTATTTATATATTAGTCTGTGGAGCACTCCTTTTTGTAACAATTGTCTTCCACCTATGCAAAATTCCAATCCATGTAAAATAGTCAAATTAAGATAGTTTCTTTCTTTCTTATCCCAACTTGGTATTCATATAAAGTATTTTCCTGTACTTGGATTTAGTACAAAGTAATATTTGCAGACTTCTAAGCTAAAAAATAAATTAAAAAAAACATTAAAAATCCCTATTGTCACTGGAAGGTGAAACCCCTTCCTCTTTGAATTAATGGAAGCAGGAAGAAGCAACAAGAAGGTGGTCACCCTTGCAAGAAACAAAAAGTGATATACTGCTGCTAACAAAAAAAAATATAGCCAGTTCTAACATGATTTCAGTAACTGATAACTGGTCACTGTCTTAGCTGCCCTGCCTATTTCCAATAGAAACAGGGAAAATGACTATTTGTTCTCGTTAACCTCTCTTGTTTGGCAAGCCGGAAAGAGTTCCCAAAGTGCAAATAGTGGGGTGTTCGTTATCTACACTTGAGATTTGCATTTGTGTCACTATACCGGTGTTTGGAGACTGGTCAACTTCTGGAGAAATTACCATTACTGGAAGGTCTGTGTCATCCTATGCTTATCCCTTACCTCTTTAATTTGTTGTTCTATAGCATATATTTATTATATATGACATGATATATACATACACCACTGTCAGTGTTTTCTTCTTCCTGTTCCTTTATGTTGCTGAACCTTTAATTTCTCATCTGTAATTTCACAACATCCTATCAACATGCTACTCATTATTTCCTATTTCCTTACACATTGTATCACTGCATTTTGAAGATAATATTTATCATTCATGTAGATAATTATTTATATCTTTACAATACCCAAGTCAATGCTCTTATTTATATCTGGCATTTCTGGGACTTTGACATACCAAGTGTTTACCGGTTGTGCATATTTTTGGGATATGGGGCAATATTTTAGTGGAAAATCTAGTTTCATTGCTTGTTTTTTCTTGATTTCTTTTCTCTAGTTGGAGATTCCTCCAACTAATATAAATGAAGTATTTCCATTGACTTCAGTGAGTCAGGTTAATCCTTTTAGAAGGCAATTAATAAATAACACAGAGAGAGACTCTCTGTACATTTCTGCCCTAGTTTGCAAACAAATGGCCAGAAGCCCCTTTATTTCTCTGCTACTGCTCTGAAAGGCAGGACATCCTGCTTTTCAAAACCAAAGATACTAGGCCTGCCCCAACCCAGTACAATTATCCTACTCAGATAGGAAATGGTGAGATATTTTCTGTAGATTGTCTAAAAATGAGGTTTCTGCAGTAGAAGATAGATCACTGAAATTCTAGCCTAGTGAAAGAAAGATTTTTAAAAAATATTTTGCTTACATTTAGTGTTGGAGACTAAAACCACTGAAAAGAATTTGAGCAAAACAATGAAGATCTGCAGGTAATGAAGGCTTGTCACTTGTGTGTGCACACCTCTGCTGCTTCTCCTTTTCAAGTACCATTCAGGGATACGTGTCTCTCTTTACAAAACAGAAATCTGAAATGGCAGGGAAGAGGCTCCTGTTCTTTTCCTCTGTTTCTTTCATCCAGGTTCAGTGTCTTGGACAGAATAGAAAGCATCTCTTTCTCTTTCTCACTGCAAGTAAATTGCTTCATATAAATTTGCAGTCATTATTCACTGAATTAATTAGAAATGCCATCCGTGAGTCTCAGAACATTTGTACCATTGCCAGTTCAAAGTACTTAGTGGATTTGAAAATAAAGCACAAAATACAGAGAGATTCCTACAGTTGCAAGATTATGGGTGTCAAACTTCTGATTTTTTCCTTAATGTAATGGTTGCTCTCTCCAGAGAGTTTTAGGACTTAAGTGAAATTGCTTTCAGTCATGACAGCTGGTTACTTTCCTGTAACCCTGTTACATAAAAATGAAGTTTGTTCTAGCAAAGATGGTAGCTGTTCCAGCAAAGATGAAAACAGATCATTCTCAGATGTAAGATTTTAAGTCTGGACAGGAAGGAGTGGAGAAACATGGGAATAAAGGAAGTGAGACTGGCACTAAAATCCAGTGTTCTGAGAACAGGAAGAGTATGAGAAAGGGCAGATGAAAATGGAACCAGTATACCTAGTGGATGTTGGAGATAAAATGAAGTACAGGAAATCTGGGGACAGAATGAAGTGGGTTGGGGAAAACATAGGTTACAGTAGGGAGGACTGAGTACTGCACACATCGTTCTGTGTGCCACAAGTCAAGGGTATATGAGGTACTGTTGATGAGTATTATATATTATATACTAGAAATTCCTGTGCACACTCAGATCAACAATATTGGAGCTTTATGTGCACTGACAGCTGGCTGTCAGGGCTGCTTTCAAATTTATAATGGTAGGTTTTGAACTGTTGAAGACGTAGTCTATGCAAATGCTGTCTATGAGGACATAGTCTATGCAAAAGAAGCACTAAGGTAAGAGGGACAGAAGGAGATCTGGGTTCGATGGAAGAGAATGCAAGAGAGAAGATACGTAAAAAGAGCGCAGGACTTTAGGATGTAAGTAGATGCAGGGCTTTATGTGGCAGTCTAAGCCAAAGGCTTTTACTGTCTTATAATCTTAGCAGCATTAAATATGCAGGGTAGATAGGTAGAACTAAGATGTTACTTTTTAATGCATTACTGCTCCAGCTAGTTGCTCTACCCCTCTCCTGAAAGTTGTCACACCCTGAGGGAGAGGAGACAAGAACCATACTGGTTTCCCTGTATAGTGTGACAATTAACTTTAACCACAAATGAGGACATTGAGGCAGGTGAGTCAGATGGGTACAGTTTCTTCTGCCACACCTACTACGAGTACAGTACCCTCTGGCACATGGGAGGGACAAAGTGGTGTGTTCTGTAATTTCTTCAAGTCAGTACAGCCAGGTCAGTCAGGCTTCACTTAAGTAATTTTTGCTGTCCTATGAATCCTCCTGCTTTAGGCAGCCATGTGTTTATTCATATGTTGGTGCCAGATTTGGAAGACTGCAACCAAATGAGAGGGGAAAAAAAGGTGGAATAAAAATGTAAGGCTAGATGCTCGTGGAAAGAAAAGCTTCCTTTTAGGTGCTGGTGAGAAACTACATTTCTGCATACGTATTTAAGATTAAATTTTGATCTTGGGCTGGCTTTCTTACAAGAACCAAAGAAAAGAGACAACTGATTAAACTAGTATGTAACATATGGAATATTTCTGACACTGAAAGTAACAAAGTACATCTTCTTTAATGATTTATACAGATGTAAAGATAAAAAAAGGAAGAGGTTCCAATTGGTTTAATTTTAAAATTCCTTATGGATTTCTTTATGTGTAGCTTCTTGTTACTTACTTTGCCAAATCATTGATTGATCAACTAAACTGTTCTCTAAATCAAGCACAGCATTTTTCAAGGTCTGTTTCAGCACAGTCTAAAATAATTAGAGCTATAAACAAGAATGAAGTAGGAATGCCACAAACCCCCACATATCTATTACTTGTCATCTGTAGAGTCTAGCTGTTACCGCAGAAGCATGTTAAAATTAAATGCTGGGCTTTATTTAGCGTAATTATTTGTTCTTTCCTTCTTTGCCTTTGCTGTTCTTATTTCAAAGCTCTTTTGTTCACTTTACAACATGGCATGTTCATGGTCATGTAGATACTTATAATCTACAATAAATTGCTGTACAGTTATACTAAGCTTTTAAAAACAAACAAATGTTCATTTGGAGCCTTTGTAGCCACTACATAGGTGTTAGAGTTAGTTAAGTATTTTGCAGGATATATATTAATTTATATCAGTTTGTGTAGACCGTACAGATTTTATCATAAATGTCTACTAGAAATTAAAAATAATTAAAAAGGAGGTAAGTATGTACTTGAAATCTGTTATTAGTTTGGTTTCATATCATTAGCATTCTCATGCAATATTTTGTTTTAAAAATTAATTTACCTTTTTTATAATGCATCAAAACAGTTTATTTTGCCCACCAATAACTTCTCCATAGAAACAGTTGTATCTTAGTAACATACCAAGAATAGAGTTCAGGCAATACACTGCATCTGTGTATATTACCCTTAAAGAGACATTTGTAGCTGTTAAAGGGAATGTGGCAGTTGTCCTTCTGCAGTTTTAGTGGGCACAGCACTGCAACACAATGTGTCTTGGTGCTTCTTAGATTGATCGTCTTATGTGTGAGATACAGGTCACTTCTACCTGCACTATTCCTCGGCCTTTGTAGGAGCATGTCAGCAAAGATGTTAAACTGCTGTCCATTACATCTAAGGTTTTATTTTTTAGCTTTGTTTTAATTGAATACTAGCCAATGAACTACACAAATACGTTTTCCTCTTGACCATTGTCAACTGAATTCAAAACTTGTGACTACTGCCTGACTTTTTTTTCCTAGTCTTTTTACATAGAAAAATTTGGAAAATCTTATCGCTGGTGTCACCTTGTGTGGATCACATTTCTCTGTTGGGCAGTCTTTTTTCCACCACGACAGAGTCCAGCTGGACGACTCCAGATGACCCTAGCTTTACCAGTTCTTTTACTGGTTTGCCTCTTTCCTTTCTGCTCTCCTGTGGTTGCTGCTTGTCCTCTGGCACCTATCTTTGTTTTCTCTGTTCCTTCCATGCACAATGCTCTCTCCGAAATGATCCAGGGGAATGGTTAGGATGACATTTGAGTTCCTCTGCAGCACTGTGTTGATATTTACATTGAGCTGATCATTAACAAGTTAAGCATAGAACTACACTGCAAAAATGACTTGGTTTAACTAGTGCTTCAGAGGAAAAGAAGCAGGAAGTAAAGAGGAGTGCAGGGGATCTGTGTACTTGACATGCTTGGCCTGGGCCTCAGCCCCAGATTGAGTGCTAATGTTTTGTCCAGTTAGGAAAAGGACAAGGCATGCTTTTCAGCTGATTCTTAGATCCCTTTTTAGTTATTAATTGCTGCATCCCAGTAAGAGTAATAGCTGCCTTGGATTCAAAATAACCCAGGCTATTTTACGCTACTGTAGAGTAGAACATGTCCTAAGACTGGCCCTCTGCAGAGGCTTCTAAGATGCCAAGCAACAGAACATCCTATCCCAGGTTTTGACTAAGGAAAAGAGTGGTTATAAGAGTGGTTATCAGTGTTGGTTTCAGGCCCAGACTAACTGAGGGAATGAAGACAGAGTGAAGATATCTCGTCTCAGCATGCAGTTATTAAAAGAACGTGTCTGGAGGCAAAGAGGAGGCCTAGGAACCAGGAGAAACCAGACATTTAAAATTAAACTCTTTGTCCCTCTCTGTGGGGAGAATGAGGCAGAGAGACAGCGTCTGCTGAAACAGTGGCTTTTAAAATTCTGTATTTGTGTTAATCGAAATTTGTAGCACAACCAGGCAAGTTATTTCAGAATAAGAAATGGGGACACTGGGAGAGGTCTTGTCTTTGTTCCAGGGGAATGTCAGAGCACTATGAACAGCCAGAAATGTTTCTGGAGGCTGAGTCAGGGTGAAAGAAGAGGCTGAGGTGTGAAAAAAAGCAGAAGAGTTTTAGGAGACATAGGATTTTTACTGCCCTCTCACACAACCTATGTATGCCCACTCCACTCTAGAGACACTCTTACCTCAGTTCTCTTTGACTATGGCGTCTCCATTCTCAGGTCTCATGCAATTTTCAGTCCTCACGCAACACCCTGCATCATCTTTCAGCAGGCACAGTTCACTTCCTTTACCTTCCACACGGCTGGTAACAGGGCAGGCAAGGGACATTTTTCCTGCTGGTGAGAACAGATGTGGGAAAAGGAAGAATACAGAGCACTGAAAGGAGAGCAGGAAGGCCTGTAGCAATAGTGGAAGGTGGTGATACAGAGGGAAGAGATTCTGCCTAAAAGCAGCTGATCTCCTCTTCTAGGCCCTAGCAGATCTGGCAGATTGCTGCCCTCAGCAGCTGTCAAAGCCTGTGTCTACATTAGCAATTTGTTTCAAAGCAATAGTGTAGTTTGGAGGAAAATCCTGTCATTGTCTCCATTTACCATGTGGTGTTTCAGTTCTCAGAATGGTTTTGGTGCATACAAACTAAATTCCTTAAGGAGGAAACAGAAACAGAAGCTTTGCTTTAATTCTGCTCCACATGAACCCTAGTGCTAATGGGGACAGTAGGCTCCAAAATAGCGTGTGAGCTGCATTGTCACAAGGTCCTCCAGCACATACATAACACTTCTCAGAAAGTTTTGAAACGCATGTGTAGAGGAGGTGTTTGGCTCTGGGGACCAGGCTAAATATAATCCAGAATAAACCCCTGAAATGCATATCATGGAAAAATGAGGTGCCTCAATATCAGCTGTTTTGTTCTACCGATCCACTCCTAATGTGCTGAATTACTTTCTCATGAAAATACTACCTTGAGCTGGCTTTGTGAAATGGCAAATCTAACATAAATATATACCTAGAAAGTTTCTTGTATCTGGCAGAGGGGATGTGCACCCAGTTTAATTATTTGAGTTAGGTTTTAAGATACCTCTTTAATCACTATTAATGTTGTTCATCTTAACTTGAATGGAAGAGATACAGCAAAACCTGCCAGCAGTCACAGTAGTAGGTATGCTGGTACCATAGCCACACAGGGAGAGATGTGGAATTGTGCTCCAGGATGGGTCAAGGCACATAGGTTCAAAATGACACTTGGTAAGATGCCTGCCCAAGAAGAATTAAAACAAAACCAAACAGGAATAGCTGGGTGAATAACTGTGACAACATAATTCTCTCCTAAATGAAAGTTATTAGGTGTCTGCTACAAGGGTAAAGAAATCAGTGTTTATGCCAGAATAATGAATAGGTGTAACAGTAACTTACTAATATAATGACCAAATTATATACATTCTTAACTGTTGCATTGCCTTTCTTTTTTTTTTTTTTTCTTCTTCACTTTTCCTGTGATTTCCAATTATTTATGAGCTTTTTTTATTTTCATAGCTCAGTGACAGCACTGATCTAAGTTTCTGCAAGGACTCTGTGCTGCTATTGTCACTTAGAGTCAAGATTTAGTTATAGCTGTTTCCAGGAGCCATAATGTGCCCCCATCCCTCACATATCCTACTGTGAACTGAAAACATGTTCTAAAAAAAATTTATAAAAGGGCATGCAAGATTACAAAGACATTTTTTTCACATGGAAAATTCTCGTATTCTTTAGGAAGCTGTAATTTGTACAGTTTAATCTTTTTTCTTCCCATGTCAGATAAACCTAGACATTCTGCTCTCAGATGATAGCACTTCTGGAGATCTGAGAGAAACAGGGAGCTGCTAGAACATATTGCAGAAGCCTAAAGCACTTAGCAACAGAGAGAGTGTGGGCTGCAGTGACAGAAGCCAGAATGTGGAAACAAGTAACATTGAGACGGCTGTTTGGGAAATAAGAGTTTTTACTGTGTTTATAATTTCAGTAATTCTGAAGAACTTTGCAATGTGGGAGGTCACTCTGGTCTCTGACTCTGCATATATTCTTCTCTGTGTGACTTTTTTTCATACTCCTAATTATTATCCATGAGTGATGGATTTATTAATTTCCATTTGTATTTCCTGTTTCTTTCAAAATCCAGACAAGCAAAATTAAAGATTTGTTTTACTTCAGCATATCCTGTTCAAACATACTCATGTGACATGCACTATGCAGAGATGTATATCAGGAAATAGCATTATTGCACAGCTTGATTCTCCACATACAAATATGACTCTCCTGCATACAGGAAGCAGCATTCTTATTTTGTAATATGTCCAGTCTTTAAAATCATAACATGTTCTGGAGTGATAAAAGCATTCACCAAGATGATTTTTAATGTTTTGCACTAGAACATCCTGATAATGTACACTAATTATGGATGTCCGATAGCTACTGAAGATGGCTAAGGTGCTGACCAGGATAGAGTTGAGATAAAGAAAAAATGTCTCTGATATCAGAATGAGTTTTAGAAGGAGATTTGGAAATTGGTGTGTTTCCAAGCTCTGCAGCTCCCACTGAGGTAGAAATGATCTGGAGAACTGCAATTTTAGTCATCACTTGCTGGAAACTATTTTACTGAACTCATAAATATCTGCAAATGCAAAAATCTCCCTTCCTCTGAACAGTTATTGTGCCCTTCCAATGGAGAGGCTGCATAGGTCTAGTGTTGAAACAAGGGCCATAGGCTATAGAGAATGCTTAAGGAATTCAGAAACCTTATCATAAATGTTACATTTTGTATTTAATAAGAGGTCAACTAGCCATTAGCCTGTCTTTCCTTTTTCTTCTCTGTAAACCTCTCTTGTTTTTTTGCATTATTCTGTAATCTGTGTCCATTTTTTCAGGTATTTTCTATCGAAAAATAATAGTAAAAGGAAATGTTAGGTACTAAATCATGATAATTTGTTCTTCTCAGTGACAAATGATAGGTCAAGGGGTAATGGGTGCACGCTGGACCATAGGAGGTTCCATGTAAATGTAAGGAGAAACTTTTTCATGGTGAGGGTGACCAAGCACTGGAATAGGCTGACCAGGGAGGTTGTGGAGTCTCCTTCTCTGGAGACATTCAAAACCCACCTGGATGCGTTCCCACGTGACCTAGTCTATCTAGGTGATCCTGCTCTGGCAGTGGGGATTGGACTAGATGATCTTTCGAGGTCCCTTCCAACCTTGAACATCCTGTGATTCCGTGATGATAACACAGGTGCTTCAAAAATGCATAGAACCAGAAAAAAAAACCAAAAACATATATAATAATGATGCCTGAGCAACTATTAATATTGAAGTCTAACAAATTTACCTACTCACTGAATAGTATAATGTGGAATAGTTTCAGGCTACTGCTGATATTCTTTAACCCCAGATGCGATCTGTCATTGGATAACTAGCCTTTCAAAGGGAATTAGATTCAGCCTAACTAGTGATTAACTGTTTACTTCCAAAATGCTATGGTAATTTCAGTTATTAAAATGCAGTAATCACCTTACACTGTGTCAAAATTAAAAGAAAAATAAATTTATTTTCATTTCATTTTTAAAAAGGGCACAAAATGAAGTCACCAGACCAAAGCTGGGTAACAAAACTATTACCAAGGAAATTAATAAAGTACAGAGACATCCCTAGACTGTAAGAGAAGTCTAGTGTGGACAAAGCATTATCAAATTATTTGGACTGTAACAGGATGAATCTGAAAAATCATCCCATGACACATATGAACAGCAATCTCTTCAAGTGTCTCAAAACACATTGGGACCTCTTACAGCTCATGAATGAAGAGATCATCTTGGCCTGAACCTCCATAGCTACCTTTGCTTAGGAACAATCCTGAAGAAATACTCCACCGTTTATACCTGCAGGGCAAAACACTTTTCTTGAGGAAGTTTCTCACAGGTGTCTGTCTGCAAACTTCTCAGGGTCTAAATGACAGACTGTCTCTCTACATTTTAATGTCTCTCTTTCATAATAATAGTTACAGAACCCCAGAGAGGAAGTATCACCTGCTGAAGAGGTTTCAAGACCTGAAATTCCAGCACCATTACTAAAACATATGCCTTGACCTACTCCCACTTCATATTTTTCCTTTCTTCTTACTTCCTTCTTCTATTGCTCTCAGCTACTGCCTTTCTCTTCTCCTAAGGAAGACCATTATCTTACTATCTCAGATCTCTGCTGTACCCAGCATATGTAATTGCCACCATCAACCAACACTGAATTCTCTGACTCACAAAATGTAAGTCAGACTTGAGGGAGCTCCAACCACTCTGTAGAGATGTGCCTGACCCCCTCACCTTCCCATTCAGCACTCCCACTCTCTGCCTTCTACTCCAACTGCTTCTCTGAAAAACATCTTAGAGAATGGAGATGGTAGGAACAGTAACATTACCCCATGTTTGCTTCTGCTGAAAATCTTTTTTATTTTTAAACAGTGCAAAAGCTTTTTCAAAGACAAAACAAACAACCAATCATCTCAGGATACTACTGATATCATATTCTTTATGGTAACAAATTAATGCCCTTTTCCCCAGAAAGCAAGACTACAACTCTCCTTGTAATGTGTAAAGGCAGCCAGCATCACTGTCATGCAGGGAATGGGTGCTAGATACTAGTCAGGGTTGCTGTTGTCAGAGGGAAGTTTGCCCAATTTTATATCTGAGAAACTAAGGTCTAGGGTCTGCCAAAGCTAACTTAATTTTGTTCCTTGCCTAAAATCCCAAACTGCAACAAATATATATATAAAAGTGAAAGTACCTCTTTTAGGAAGGATTCTGAAAAATATATTATTTTTCCTTTTTCATGTATTACCCTCTTCTGTCAAGACAGTCTCTCACTATTCTGAGCAGCCTCTGGATCTGTACTTGAGAGACCTTCTTCCATCAGTGTTCAATGCGTGATTTCTTTTCTCTTAAGGGAAAACTCCCCTCCTGAGACTCTACTCATAAACATCATAGGCAGGATGCTGCAGCCCATTCTCCTTTCCTCTGCTGTTTTTGTGACTTTGCCCTTTCACCCCTTTGTTCTGTCTTTGCCTCCTTGCCCACTACTTTCTGTGGAATCCTATATTCTCTCTGGAGTCTCTCCTCTTCTCCCTCCTAAAAAAAAGAATACCATTTGCATGCTCTTTTCTATCCCACACAACTACAACAGAAGTTGTACTATCATCTACTACAGTTCCTTCTCCCTGTATGCCAGATGACACAGCTTACAGCCCTTGAGCTTTCAAAGGCAAGTCACAGTCAATTACTGCTTGCCAGTAGCAACAGCCTCTTCCATCTTGTCATCTCCATATTTTTATGTTCCCAGATCCTTCACTTTGTGCACTCGTGCTACAATGAATACTGGCCATTATACGTGCACCCACACTGTGCAAAGTAGCACCATATCAGAAATACACAACATGATCCCAGATACACTAACTTCAGAGACAGACTGTTCTGGTACATCCTTCTGCTTTAATTACATTGTTTTGGTATTTCCACACAGCACAGTGCTATACCAAGTGGTGAAGCCTGTTCAGAGCTCGCTCAGATGCTGCATCTGACATCAGATCAGGACTGGCAGCAGAGTCATCTGACCTCTCTCTGCAATTGAGATTCGGCATTATGGCTCTGGTCAACTCATCTCCTTTTCTGCTTACACTTCCCTGAAAACATTCCAATTTTCTCTCTCACTGAACTATCATGCTCTTGCAAACTATAAAGTTCATATATGTGCTGAAGTCACAGAGAAGAAGCACAGCCTTTGGAGTGTGTACATTTCTGAGTGAGGACTAGGTAGGTATTGCTGGGATATCTAAAAGAACAGCAAGGGCACTGTTATAATAGGATAGACATTACTCTCAGAGATGTTTCTCAGTGTGTGTTTTAAAGAAATGTGGGTTCTTTGGAGGAACCATGCACATCTGCAACACAGATTCAGGCAGGCTCTCTCTCTGTCGATCCCTGCAAATGACTGCAGTAAACCAGAGTGAACAGAGCCGTCAGACTCAATCTTCTGATCTGTGACTGATCTGCTGCCTACCAACTGAGCTGCACAGACAGTCGTCTCTGGGTTAGGGACAGAATTTACATGTAGATAGGCTAAGGAGAATAACCTGGAAAACAATGTAGGCTCCTAGAAAGTACATGATGAATCAAGTTTGTAATTTTAAGGGAATAAACCAAAGATCTAAAGAAAATGACTTTGCAATTCCAGAGCTGGAGAACACTTTTTGTAGCAGAGCTTAATGATGTGGTCTTTTTTTCTTAACTGAATCATGAGGCAAACTGCACACCAGGGTGATAGGCCCCGTTTGTAAACGTTAACCTTGAAACAGATACAATACCATAGGCAATGTGCTGGCCTGTTTTGTTAGGTATTTATAATCACTGCAGTTTTGTCATCTATGTCAATGACACTGAAGAGACACTGAAAAATCTTTTCTTTAGCTCTTTAAGGCAGACAGAAGATGTAGTTTTATGACAAGGAAGAAATGTTTAACTTGGTGCATAAAGTTTGTAAGCAATTTCTCTTTCCTTTCTCTGAAAAGTGGAAGTAACAGTAGTGTCCTAGGAGGCTTTTTCTTCAAATACAGATATTTTAAAAAGCAGCTCTCCAGAAATGGTCCAATTGTTTTTCATACTGATTTAAAAAAAAAAAAAAAAAAAGGTTCCTAACTTGCAAAGTAGGCTATGGCTATGTTAACAAGGAAAGCAGTGCAACTGGTGCGGATCTGTACTGTGAAATAATTAGTCCCAGGGACCAAATGTTCACAAAATGCACAATTTATGTTTTTTACTTTGAACTCATTCTAGTCTGCTCCTAGAGACTGAATCTTCAGTACCCACTGGAGGATGTCAAGTGTGCTCATGGAGCACACCTTTCAGCTTATTCCCATTCAGAGGGAGTTCAACCCATGCACTCAAGATCGCTCCATAATATAAAACATGTGCAGGAGCTGGAGATGCTTCAAAAGTGTGCTCTTGATCATGACCAAGTTGCTAATGTAGATGCACCCATAATCTCAGATCTATTAATTAACTTGTTGGTTTCTTTGTTTCTTCTTTATTCATGTTGGGTATCTAGTGATTATGTTTCTGATTACTAAATCATATTTAAGTTACCTTTGTGCTAACTCAGATGGATGTATAATGCTTTATTTCAGTGAAGTTGTGTCTCCCTTCTCTAAGGAATCATTCTGTCAGTCTTATAATGGAATTATACAGGTACAATAAAACAAAATTTGCTGCTTTAAGGATAATTTATTAAGTAACTTTATTGCTAACAATACAGAACAAGGAATAAAATCTAGCTCACTTACTTTTGTTCTTCAAAGGTAAATACAATGTTTTTGCCTTGAAATATAATATATATGCTGGAGTATATAAAATAAATCCACTGAGTAAAAAGAAAATAACCATTTTAATCTATCCATAACTAATAGATGAAGAGCCACATGTCTGTTTTAAAGCATTTTAGCAACTTTATCAAAACTTGATATGAAATTTCCATCAACATTTGTGTGGCCAAGGTCTACACAATTTTTATTACTGCATCAGTTAAACGTGGTGAAGTGCTAATAGCCATTTCTACTTTTCCTAAAGTGCAAGCAGCATGTAGAGAACAGGCAATAGTTTGATCTTTCTGAAGTGAAATTCTGAGGGAGAAAAGAGTAAAGATTATGATTTTTATTTAGACTATCTCTTGGATGAAAATAAAAAACTGTAAAGAACAGACTGATATTATGCTGACCAGAAATGTATTTATTTGTATATTTACTGTATATAATTGCATTTTGTGTTCTATAAAATAGCAATACAAATTACTGTGCTATTGAATGTCTGGGATTTTAATCTTCCTTCTAGTAACTATTAACTTTAATGTAATTGTATTTTTTGATATTGCAGCTTTTCCTACAGACCTGCTAGGGATTTAATCATCTAGTCTCTGCAATTCTATAGGTATATTGATAAACATAGGATCCTGCTTCCGGACAGTTTTTATTTAATAAAATACAATTAGGCAACAGAACTAATTGCTCTAAAAAGAAATTATTCTCATTTTTACTTAAATTGAAATAAAGCAAACATGTTCCACTATTCTAGAAACTAGACAGATAACCTTCCCACATGTATGTAGAATGCAAAACAATTACTTGGTTTTAAACATTAATCTTCTAAAATATTGAACTACTGAGATAAAAGCTCATAGTGGCATAATTACATGTATCATTATTAGAAATAATACACACCAAGATAATATAATATATGCCAAAAACTCACAATGGCATATTTTGTTAGAAAAAACCTATAAAATGTAATTACACAGAAAAATAAAAATATATTGAAAAATATGAAATATTTAAATAACTATTTAAAAAAAAGGTATTTTTTGTGCTTCTTTGAATAAACAAGGCATAATAATCAACAAATAACTAGCTTTCCACATCACATAATTTTCTACTGATGACTTCCAAGATGCTAGATCTCCTAGTCCAAGATCAGGCTATTGCCCAAAACAAATTCTGTCAGCTGCTTGAACAAACCTCAACCAGTAGATACTTTGACCTTGGCGTGAAATATTCTGGCAAGTGAGCGAGAAACTAATAAGAATGGAAAATGAAAACAATGATGACAAAAAGTTTCAAAATTTATATTGTAATACAGTAAGAAATGGCCCGAACAGAAATTAATTGATCTAAAAATACTGGAGGTCATCACCAGTTTATTTTAGGTCTCCCTTTGTTTGTTGCATCTCCCCTTGTTTGTTGCCAATGGTTAATTCCTGGAAGAGTCTATTTTGATTCTGTGAGTACTCCCAGACCAAATGCACAACAGAGAAAGTTTTACTGTACGAATGCATTTGGCCACTCAGGAGCTATATATATAGACAACAGTGTTATTTCCCCAAGATGATTTCTACCTACTCTATTTGTAGCACCTCATCATTTTAACAGCAAATGTGCATCAGGAGAATATGAGTAAAAATGCACTGTCATATTTGGCTTCAAGAGAGATTTGGAAAGGTCTTCAAAACTAATTTATTTCCTGGAATAGGCTACACTTCCTCTCATTTAAAGTTTGTCTTGGAGAATCTTTATGAAATGAAGAAAATGCCTGATGGTTTTAAACAAAACACGTACTACTATTTTTTCCGAAATCAAATCTGAACTACTAGATGCCTAGCAATCAGCTTAAGTTAAATGCAGCTAAACCAGAATTCATTTTCTTCTCCATCTCTGCTACTTCCTTTCTCACATTTCATAGAGAAATATAACAATCTTGCCTCTTTGCTCAATAAATTAGACATTGTTGCCTCAGGCCTGTCTAGGTTTTTATAAATACAGCTAAGTATTCTGCATTTTTAGATGCAGCTTTGATGCACATCACTGAAAGTCTTGTTCAGACTTCCAGATTTGCATGAGTGTTAGTGATTTATAGGCCTATTGTGCAAGACTTCACTATCACACTAAACTAGTTTTAGGCATAGCTACTTCTTTAGCAGAACCCCAACAACTTCCTGAGATTTGAGACAAGATCTTTGAGTGAGACAAGGAGTTTGCATCCATGGTCTAATGAAACAATATCAGTACATCCTCAGAAGAACTATCTGCAGGTCCCTGAAAGTCTTTCAAAATAAGCTATATCAATTGATGTCTACTTAAGTAGAATTTACTTGTGAACTGGAATAAAGCATATCTAATCAAATAAAGCAAATTACAGGAATTTTAGGTAAAATATCTAATTGAAGCAATAGTTCCATCTTTTGAAAAGTCACTAATGGACTTTGATGTGCCCAGCTGCTACCTTAGGTACTTAAGTCCATAAAGCAGATTTCAGAATCTGTTCTGTTTCAACTTAAACCTCTTAGAAACTCAGGTACCTATATAAAAAACCTGCTGTATCTCTCTTCCCAAAAACTCGTTAACCCACTCAATGCATAACAATACAGACTGAGTGGGTGAGTCAAACCTCACAGATTGTTCACACAAATATTACACATTCCTACACTTTGCTTGGGGGGGGAGGGGGAAGTAAACTGAACAAATTTACTTCTCCCATATAAAAAAAAAAATCATCTATATGCCTATGAATATTTCCCTAATAATAAAAAAGAAACTGAGAAAACCTTTTTGTGAGCATTCACATAAAAAAAAAAATCAAATACTTCTATGTTATAACCTTGAAAACTTATACTTCATCTTTAGAATTTGGCACTGAAACCTTTCATATGATACAACCAAAACACAGTGACAACTGTCACCCCAAACTTGAACGCAGCTCTGTAAGAAACTGGCAGTTGCACAGTTCTCAGTCATTTCAGTTCTTTCTCGTGTGGATCACTCTTTTCCTTTCCTCTTACCACACTGATGCACTAGATCAGAATGGAAGCCAAGAACCATTCTCAAGTAAAAAAAAAAAATAGCATTTTCCTTCTCTTAGCATTCAGTTGTATTAAAACTGTCCCAAATCAGCTTCTGGCATATCTTAAAAGACCATCAATTGCTTGTCCAAAGATTCAGAAGCTTAAGCTACTTTGTTAATGTGTGTTCCAGAGTTCAGACTAATTTGTATACTGCTCAGTGACAAGGAAGAGGGCTGGAATACTTTACAAATATGTGTTACCATCTCAGTAAAGGACTTAATCTGCTGCTTTGTTTGAAAAACTCTCCGTACTGTGTCTTAAATAAGCCATTTGCATCATTTTTTTATATTTCCCTGCCACTGCAGTCAGGCAGGTACCTTCGTAATTCAGCAAAAACTACAATATGCTGTCAAAACATGACAGTCTATCTATCTCTTATCTCCTTACTAACGTTTCCATTGAAAGGCAGTGGGTAGCCCTTAGATAAGGTTAGGAATCCACAAATTCTGTTGGTATGTAAGGTATCTGAGTCTAAAGACCCTCGTTATCAGTAAGCCAGCCACAAGCAGCTCTACCAAACAGCCCTAAAACACAAAGGTCAGGAGGATGGGAAGGAAATGATGACAGTATAATCCCTCATAACGACCCATAAAAGCCCTGTATTCCCAAATGTCTCCCAGAGAGTGGTTTGCATCTTGTAAATTTAGTAAAATTCTTCCTTTTTCTTCTCTCTTTGGACAATTTTATCACATTTATATAGTGTACTCCTGGCATTCAGCAACTTAGTTCACCTCTTTCAGCTATCTGATGGCTTTTTAAGGACCTTTATCAGGCAATTCACAGAAATGCTTTTGTACCATATCTGATTCCCCTATATGGTGTGAATAGCAAATGTTGTACTATCATCTAAGACATTTTGTTTCCTTGACCTTGTTTGCCTTGCCTAACTCACAAACTTGATTTCTCCATAAGAATCGGCACATGCCTGCCACCTCTTCTTTCTCTAGCTACTTCTGTTTTTTAAATCCAACAATGAACTCTAACTCAAAGGGGGAGAACTGTGGCTTTTCATTGGCTCTTACAAGCAGGCAGACATACTACAAGTTCTAAATATGCTAGTCCAGAAATATATTAAACATTATGTTAAAGTTCCATGTCTTCATTAGCTTATCAGCCTGAAGACTGTAAGTGATGGCCCAGAATCATCTCAACTCAGACTTTTTTTCCTAAAAGTGTCAAGGAAGAGATGACATAAATTTAGCTTTTTCATCTCTGGAGACTTTCATGTTACCCTGCAGAAGTCTGTAATACAGCATCCATGGCTGCCTCTGTTCCTGAGCATCAAACATCAAAATCTACAGGCACCATAAAGCAGGTGTATATTTGCTACAAGCATCCTAGGAAGGGATCTGAACATGCATATCAGAATTACTCATAGGAAACAAACTTAAGCTGAGGTACTAAATAAGGCTTGGCAGACATTACCTCAGCCCCTGTACCCTGGACACTCTTCCTGCCCGACTCTGCTGTGATCCTCCCATGTTTCCCCCCTTCGTTTGCTCTTAGTTACCACTGCAGTTCACACAGGTGGAATTGACACATGAGTAGTAAGCAGGCAGCTTGATGAGTTAGCAGCAATTTTTCCCCTTTCTGATTCAAGCATACTCTTGGCCCAATAGCTATGAGAGCGGACACTTCTTATATGCATTTGTGGTAGTTTAACTCTGTGGATCCTTCTGTTTCTGAGGAAGCTTCCTCCTGTCTGACCTGGTGATATTAAATCACAGGTTGCTATGATCTCTCTGCAATGGATTTACCTGAATACCAATTCTTGGGATCCTGTCTGTTCCAACTCTCCATAATCTCACCTACTTACTCCCTAATTTTAGTATAGTTTGTATTACTATGTAAATGTTATCCTACCAATCATGAAAAAAATCATTAGACTTCCAATCAATAAATCACTTTTTTTAGGGTGTAAGGACATATCTAATTCAAAGTATCATGATAAATTTTCCAAGTCATACACGTACTGGTGTGCATACTCCATTTTTGGAGGAAATTCTCCTATCATGGTTGCAACTTCAATAGCCACCACTCTTCTAGTGTTTTGCATACATCAGTCTTTCCTTTGTAAACATCAGATTATGCACTCTGAAGTCTTCTGAAGAACTCATAGTCTTTCTGAAGTTAAAAAGTTCTACTCATTTAACTATTGTCTTTTTTGACTTTTGGACCCATTCCATGGGTAATATTATATATTACATACAATAACCCATTGTATGTTATGTGGAGATGATCTGAAGTATAAATTTGAATCTTCCTCAGAATAGCAAAATAGGAATCAATACTGTAAGCATCCAAAATGGAAATAACATACACCCCATAATGCTTGCAGGGGTGTAGTTCCTTGTTACGGTTCTCCAAGGCTTTCCACCCTGGATGCTGAGAGGGTCAACTGCCCTCCTTAAACTAAACCTCCACCTGCATACTTTGGACCCTGTCAAGCTCTGACTCAGGAATTTTTGACTGAACACTCTTCATGAGCTGGCTCATCAGCTGTGCCCTAGTTAACCTCCCAGTGGTTAAAGCTTTATCTTTATATAGTTCTGTAATCTCTCCCGTTGAGAAATGGGAGTACTCCCTCTATTTGTTTGTATGGCTGAAACGCTAATTCAAACTGATATTTTTACCTTCAGTCCACCACATGCTAGACAGGATTAGAGATTGCTGAGTAAAACTTTGCATTTCTCGTTTCCAGTCTCTTGGGTTCCCCTTGAAGCTTTCAGTCCCTGCTGCTTTGGCAAGGGCGTGTCTCTGTATCCTCGTCAAAATGAGTATTAGCCCTTTGGGACACAACACCATCTAGTGAAAGCAAACTAGCTCAGATCTTGATAGGGACTTCAAACGGCTGCCACCAACAGTACTCCTAGTGGCACAAGCTGTCTCTCTCAAGAGGCCCGTGTTTATAAATCATCTGGAATCCATCACAGGAAGGTCCTTAGTGTGGCAAAGCACAGGCAAAATCTTTAAATGCAGCAGTAATTGCTCTCCAAGACAAGTTCTCATATTTCAGTTGTATTGCAAAAGTTCTCTGTTCTCAGTGATTTCTAAATCCTAGCATCAGCAGCTATGTGCCATGTCTTTTCATGACAGGCTTCATTTTCTACTGCCTCCACAGAAATCTCTCACACTCAGCCATTTGTTCCCACCTAAATACACAGCCATTGTCGCTAGAATTAGCTCCACGTGTATGAATCGCCTGTAATGACTCCTGCTAACACCTTCCTGTAGTCACACAATACCCACTGGGTGATGGATCCACGCAACTCCCAGCAGGTAACAAAAATCAGTGTGTAAAATGAGTCAGACATGTTAGTCATAAGTGAGTTAGGACTTTCATATATTTCCCATAATATCTAAATGATTCCCGCATTATTTCTCTGGCCTGGCTAATGCAGTATTTTCTGAATCCCATCATTTAGAATTCTGATACTGCATCTCTCTGGTGGCTCAAAGGATAGTTCCTGTACTGTAAGCTATTAATTACTTGGATAGATTTCTCAGGTACTCCTTTGCTCTACCCCTTCCTATTGATCCTTTTCCATTCAGTGTCAAGAACCTGCCCGCAACCGGACCTGTCTGCCAGGATTCATTGCTCACTCACCACATTTCCTAAGCTTTCACTTCCATGTTTTCAATTAAGCTGTGCCTTGAGCTCATCATGATGATGAACATGGCAATGTGGCCAGTTTCCTTCATATCCATCCCAAACCCCTTTGCCGTAATGCCTGTAAAGAAACTGAACACAGGTAGGTTGCTATGGCCACCCCCTATAACACTGATAAATACAGCCTGGTTGTTTTCCCACTTCAAGATTTAAAAAAAATAAAATAAAAATAACTGTTTAGAGGATAGGGACATTTATCTGCCGTCATGCAGTGTGCAGGCTTGGTGATGTAATCAGTAACTTCAAAACCACATACCGGCTGAACTATGTTACTGCAAAACTGTCCCCTAAGGCACCTCCTGGCCTTGTCCGAGCCTGCGGACGGCAAACAGCCTCCNGCCGAGCTGCGGGACGTCCTGGGCTTCCTGCGGCGGCTGGGAAGAGCGGGGGAGACTAAAGGGCCGCAGCAGCACGACCTACACCGCCGCGGGTAGGGGCTGCGCCGACACCCCCTTGTCGTCCCCGCGTCGCCACTTGTCGCTCCGGGAGTTACTTGCCATTCTCGCCTGCCCCTGCCTCAAACCTCCTCTTCCTCCACCGCTCCCTTTTGCTCTTCTCTTCCAGTTCCTTCCCTTCGGTCATCCCAGGAAGGGGACCTTCCCGGTCCGCCAGGCACCGCCATGGCACCCTTTTCGCTCCTTCCCGGCTCCCTCCTCAGCATCCTGGAAGTCGGGAAGCCTCTTTTTCTCCCGCTCCCACTGGCCTGGGGGAGCTAACTCGTTAGGAGGTTATTCACCTGGGTCAGCTTCTCCAGCTGTGTGCTGAAACACCAGCAATCTGTTGTGGTTTTTGTGTTGTTTGTTTGTTGTTTTGTTTTGGTTTGTTTTTTAATCAAAACCCCTCTAAAATGCAGATGCCTCCTTTTTCAGCACTTCCTGGAAGTTAATGCTTTAGGGAAAAAGCACAAGGTGCTGTAGAAGTTGGCAGCACCACTGTTGGCTGTATCAGGGCTGCCTGAGCTTCCTGGTAGGAAAATCCTTTTTTTTGAGTGCTGGAGCATCTGGCAGCCCACCAGCATGTTGCTACTGCGTTCGAGGGTGAATGCTTCTGGGCATGTACATGCCTTTAAAAAATGCACTGGCAGTAGAGCTACATGGGGATAACATCATCCAGCTCTTTTTGTGCATATGTCTCTGTTAGTATATTTTTATACACGTGGATACAGTCAGCGCTTATGGCAAGTATAATTGTGCATATTTNCAGGGAAAGCTCTTTCACCTGCTGGAGGGAGGTGTGAAGACTCACGGCTGGTACCCCTCCAGCTGTGCGCGAGACTCCTCGCTCGTGCCCCAGCGCTGCAGCCCGATCCTCGAGCCGAAGACACCTTGCTCGGGGGATGAAGGCAGATTTGGCCCCTCCGCAGACCCTGCCGGAGCGGAGGGTTCAGCGGAGAGCTGGCAGCACCGCAGCCNTTTTGGTTTGTTTTTTAATCAAAACCCCTCTAAAATGCAGATGCCTCCTTTTTCAGCACTTCCTGGAAGTTAATGCTTTAGGGAAAAAGCACAAGGTGCTGTAGAAGTTGGCAGCACCACTGTTGGCTGTATCAGGGCTGCCTGAGCTTCCTGGTAGGAAAATCCTTTTTTTTGAGTGCTGGAGCATCTGGCAGCCCACCAGCATGTTGCTACTGCGTTCGAGGGTGAATGCTTCTGGGCATGTACATGCCTTTAAAAAATGCACTGGCAGTAGAGCTACATGGGGATAACATCATCCAGCTCTTTTTGTGCATATGTCTCTGTTAGTATATTTTTATACACGTGGATACAGTCAGCGCTTATGGCAAGTATAATTGTGCATATTTTTTGCTCATGTACATGCATATCTGTGGGTATGCTTAGATCTCGATTTTGTAATGCAGTTAGGATAAAGCAGCTGGAATCTATGCATGATTCATAGTGCATGCATATGTCTTCCAGAGACTGTGCATTTCTCATGTAGCTCTCCCTACTACCTTTAGGTACTTTATGAGATATGAGTTCAGCTGCCTATTTTAACGTAAATGCTTGATTTTCTATCAGTATTATCTGAGCAGTGTTCTAAATTTACTTGTCTTTAACATAAAAAAAAAAAAAAGTTTCTCAGGTTATCAAAATTTCATTCAGAACCAGCAGAGGAGTTGGGTTACAGGGTCATTAGCTTAGGTGAAACTTCTGCCTTACATGTGTCACTTGGTACTTTGCTAGATATACTTCACAAATGACCCTTCTCTAAAGGAGCTCTATACATTCAGGAGGTACTGAAATTCTGCAGCCTGGCATTTGTCTGCACTGGAGATCATCCTTTTTCATTTGTTTATGTGTCATGTTCATGATCATGTCTAGGCTTAGGTCTATCATGAAGGTATCAGTCTCCAGGCTTTTGCCTCTAGTGTTTTGAATCTTAATGTTGTTTTTGGTTTTTTTTTTATATACTGCTTCAGCAGCTGATTTCAGTGCTTTGCTATTTTTAAGCCTTTCTGTAGCTTCACACCTTTTTTTTAGTTTCTTCTTTTTTTATTTTTTAATTTTTTTTTTTTTTTTAGCTGATTTGTATTCTTACTTTGAAAGTTATCCCCTCTAGGCCCCTCAGAAGAAGGAACACCACTCAGCTGCTTCAGGTGCCACCATAATTGCTGACAATGAACATATTCATTGTATCTTCTGGTTCAATGCTGAGCTTGCTGAATCTAATCTGTTTGCAATGTCAGGCCAAGTTACCAGTTTTATTAACAGTGTCTCCGAGCCTTTCTTTACACTATGGAATGTTTTGACTTGAGTAGGCACTGTCTTGTTCAAGCTAGTATTTTGTAGGTGTGACCAATGTCCCCACATAACTCAGTTGGCATGACAGCATTTTCACATACAAAGAATTCTGTGGTGTTCAGGGAGGTGAGAACTAATGCTACCTGGATCTTGATCCCAGTAATCACTTTTAGTGATTATCCATATCAAAATTCTGATTATTAGCATATGTTCAGGCAGCTAGCAAAACTAGGAGTACTTATTTGTGATTGTGAAATTTCACCTTTGTTTCTCCTTTGCTTCTCATTTTTTGATAACTCTGAGTTAGAGCATATGCTGCTTGTAGAACCAGATTTAGTAATTCCTAAGAATTTCTGAAGGCAATGGCTACTACAGATGCTTTCCTAAATGCTCTAAAGACTTCTTGCTGTGTCATTTGTCAAGCTACTTTTCCTGACATGGGTTAAGATCAAAGTATTCTTTTTATTTGAGGAGGAAGGAAATGAGCTTCCGCATGGCAAGTATGTTCAGTTTAGAAAAATAAAATTGTTGGCTTCATTCCTCAAAGCTGTCAGCCTTGGTGTTGATATGTCAACAGCAAGGCCATAATTTAGGCACTTGCAATATTCTAATATAAGGAACAAAAATTACTGCAGACTTGTCCTGTACTGGAATCATGAACCTTTTCAATCAGAACTATCAATCTAAAGGATTTTTCCTCAACTAAATGAGAAGTTGGTTTACCCCATTTTTCTTGGTAATGGCACTATCAAAGGATTACCTTGAACTACTGATTTTATCTCATGCTTTATGGCTTAGCCACCCTTATTTAATAAGAAGTAATTTGATCAGTATTAGAGAATCCTTTACTCCCTATGGTAAAGACTTTTGGCACAGAACTATCACCATGTGGGCCTTGCCCTGTGCATACTATTATGGGTTGGCCTTAGGGAAATTTGGTTTTATTATTAATAGAACAGATGGAAATAAAGACACTTCATCTCTGAGCTCCAACAGCCCAGTATTTTTTAAGCATTCATTTGCTTAGCTTGTTATTCTGGTGTCCTACAGCCTGTTTAAAGGAAAGGGTAATGAGCTGTTTGGGAAGTGTCTCACTCTCCTCCTTTGTCTGTGTCAAAGAAACATTCCTGTGTCATGAACTCATTTGTAATTAGTCATGGCATTATAGCAGATGCAGTTTACCTTAATCTTCCCATTTAAGTTGAAAGTCTAGTTGGATTAGTCACTACTTTACTAAAATAGTTTATTTCAGATTTCATACTTGTTAATTCCATCTAAGAATCTCATATGTTAATATGAACATTCAAAACAATAGATGAAGAAGACCTTCACTGGGGACTTTCCAGCTGATCAGTCTTAAAGAAGTTTATTAGCTTCACCTGCCAGAGCTGCAGCCACAATCATTCTTACTATTAGTTGCTGTACAACCTTAAGACCTGATAATTACCTTTGGTTTTTTTCACTTCTCCCCCTTCCTCCCCTCCCACTAGTATCTATTACACCTCTTGGACTTTGGAAGGTTTTTCCTCAATTTCCTTTGATAGTCCAAGGGAGCTCTGCTCAGATGCCTTACAGATTCCTTCACTTTAGAGCATCTTTGCAGATTTATCCCTACTAACTGGAGTGGGACAACTTCTCTCAGTATAAAATGCAGTGGCCACACAGGCTGTTAATTGCTTATGGATGGATCAGGAGGGGGTCATTCACCATTTGGAAGGTGGTCTTCAGTAGACAGGGCTATAGTATCATTTAAAAACATAATCATAGCATCATAGAATCATTAAGGCTAGAAAAGAGCCCTAAGATCAAGTCCCACCATCTACCTAATATTATCACAATCCCGAATCTATGTCCTGAAGTGCCATGTCTACACATCTTTTTTTGCCTTAGAACATTTTATTCAAATTGTTGCTTCTGGCCTAGTTTGTGCTGTGACTGTGTTTTTCCTTTAGGATACACCTCTAAAATGTCCTACTTATTTCTTTGCTGCTTACTTTCAAGAACTGAGACTTGTGCTGAGATGATACCTTTAGAAAAAAAGATAGGATTATGATTCTTGTAATTCTTTGATATAAAGATGTCCTGGTTTGGGTGAGAACAAAGCTGGTTCTGTTCAGTGATTTTGCTTTTCAGTTCAGTACTTCTAACTGCACTGTCTGAAGTCAGCAGCCTGTTTGCACAGGCAGTGGCTGCTGCTGGCAGTGATAACAGCCCCTGTTTAGAGTTACTACCAAAGACTGGTATGCAGACCAAGGCCACTGCTGGATCTTGTGTGTCACATAGGGGGGTGCAAGAAAGTGAAAGGCTGCACCTGCAGGGAGGAGCACGCAGGGCAGGTGACCCCAAACTGACCAACAAGGTATTGCATCCCATATACATCATATCTGGGATAAAGCAGAGGGATCTGGAGGGCCACTCTCTCTTGCTCGTGCTCTTGCTTGCTCTCTCTGGGGGCTCCTGGGCACTCCTCCCCTCTTTGCTTTGCTTGGCTTGGCTCAGGTCCTCTTTTGGTTCCTTCCTCGGAGCATCCAAGGAGGACTCTGTTCTGCCTTTAATCCCAATCTGTGTGTTCCTGAATCTGGTACCAGAATCCAGCCTCTGTCTGCTGTGGGGCCCAGTCTGGGACTCCCCCAGTGCCGGCTCCACAGTGTCAGTGGTGGCGGTGATTGCTATCAGGGGGGTTGGGTTCAATACTGATCTTGTATATATTTGTTTGTATTCCATTATTATTATTTTCTTTCATTAAATCTATTTTCTTTTTCTAATCTCTCTCCCTTATTCCCTTTCTCTTCCACCTGGGGAGGGAGGGGGATTAACAGACAGTGTCTGTTACACATCTAAAGCGTGTCCTGATCCTAAACTGTGACAAAAGATCATTTTGACAGGTTTCTCATACAGCCATCAGGCCCACCTTTAAAAGAGAGGTAGCTTGCAGCTTTCAGTGTGGAAAAAAATGATGTTATTTATTATGCCTTTTTTTTTTATTCAAAGTCTTCTTATAAACTGAAATGAAGAGCTGTCTGTGAGAATGGATTCCAAGTTCCCGTATGCTAGAAAATAGTTTAAGAAAGTGTCTTGCATTCTAGTCTACTATCACTGCCTTAAGAGATTGAAAAATTCCATGCACCTAAACCCAGTAAGCATAATGTTTACATGTGAGAATTCAGCTAGAAGGTGATTTTCAAACATTAGTTCCTCTATTCAGTCTTTTTTCCTTCCTCATAAATTGCTATCTATGAATAATTTTGGTGTTTTAGTTTCACAAGGCACTCATTGCTGAGGTTTCTGTACAAGTGATTTGTTAAGAGAATAAATGTAGAGATGACTGGCACTGTAAGCACTGTCAATACTATTAATAATTCGGTAACAGGAGTCTCTTCTGAAAAATCCCTGTGCTTATTATCAGTCTGATCAATTATTGTTGTGCATTTTGAATATAGCTTTCATAAAGAAGTCTACGGTGGAAAAGTTGTACACAAGGGCACTAGCCCATCAAACAGCATTCAGTAGGGACTATAATACTGGTGTGATGTAGTCAGCTCCTCTGTAGAGGAGGCAAATTGCTCAGAGCCAGTTACTGTTTACTTGCTGGTTCAGCCAAATAAATAATTTGTTATACAAAGTCATCCTTGATGACAGCTGTGGCTAGAGTAACAGGCAAAGGCAACAGAAAAACATGGCAATTATTGTCGTAAAATCCTTTGTATTTTAACAAATGTGTCATTTGCTTCTTTCTGAATCCTACCATTTATGGTTTAAATTTCCTGAACATTTCATTCCAAATGTAGACCGTGCTAGAGGCTTTCTAATGATTTTCTTCAGCTAGCTGAAAGGTGGGACATATTTTCCACTTGTTGCCATTTTTGAACAACGCAAAGGGATTAATACTAAGACCTTTTAATAAGAGTTTACACAGGAGAAAATTCTACCTGGTTTGAATGTGTGATAAAAACTAGTGACAGAAATGAAACCCAGAAATGTCCTTGTCTGTCTGTTAAATACAGTTTTGATGATAACTTGTTTTGAAATATGCAGATGTTCAAATAGATTGGGAAGAAAGGAGTTTTTGCAATTTGAAGTTTTCCTGATTTGTTTACTTGTTATGGCAGGTCTACTGCCAGAATAATCTGAAACCTTTCCTCCTCTATCTTTTTTAGAGCAAATACTTTGTTTAACATTTGGATCAAATATAAGCCTCGACTGCCAGAGTGGTATTACAATGAAAAACTTCTGAAAGTTGGTGATTCCCTTGCTCAGATCAAAGTAAGTCATATGAAAACAGAAAAGACTCAGTCACAGTCTTTGTTTTATTATGTTTCTATCCTACTTTAATTTTTAATCATATTTTACTAGAAGCTATTTAACAAGTAGCAAAAACTTCTACAAAATAAATCCAGTGAGAGTTGGTGGTTAGTTTCTCTTGCTTAGTACTGTAAAATTGCCCTGCTTTTTCATGTCTTTTACATATCTGTGTCTTCTATGTACCCATTGTCTTTTAAAACACCCCAGAATCTTTCTTTAGTATTTATTTGATGTTTCAGTATAGTAGACTACAATCTCTGCCTGTACCTGTAGATGCGTCTTAAGTACAAATTGACAATGATAGAGCAGTGGTGGTTTGTTTTTTTTCTATCGAAATGTCAACTCAGTGCTCAGTTAACCAAACATGAATGTAAAGAATTGTCAGGAGAGGAACAGAGAACAAAAACCAGGGCACAATTACACATGATACAATTATGTGTATTGACAAAGCACCTGCATCTTGTATTGTGTGTGCGCTTCTGGTCTCCTCAAAAAAAGATAAATTGCAACTAAAAAACATTCCTGCTTTCTGAATAAAGAACAGAATGCTGAAGGTGAACTTCAGCAGCACTCATCACTTGCTGATAGGCTGAAGAAGGCATATAGAAGAGTCCATAACTGTGGAGCCATTATAACTGAAGGTATAGGCTCATGGTGTAGGTTTAGGAATACTCATGGAAATTCTTAAGGAGGCTGAAATAACTGCATTTGTTACTAGTCCTTCATTGCCTATGCAATTCCATTCATGTTTTTTTTATGTTTTCCTGAAGTTTTCATAGCGTCTGGGCCCTAGGAATTGCATGGGATATTAGAGGAAGCTTTTAGTTCTTGGGATCTGCTGTTCTCAAAGCCTACTCAGGTTATGTCAGATGCATCAAATTGCACTATACTTTACATTGGCTTCCTATGGCACAACTCAAATGTAGTCATTTGGTCCTTCTGTTCAAGGTGCTTATTGACATGGTCTTAAACTGCCTAAAAATAATGTACAAATCTGAGTAAAGTCTTCTGCTTGCAACTTCAATCCTCTAGTGTAATGTGGTTTTCTAAGATAAAGGTAAAGTTATCAATGTCATTGAAGAAGTTGTCTGGCTGACCAGTGTAAAACTTTCAAATGAGCTCTCCTTGAAACTCCTGTTTTTAATTGCATTTTTTTGACTTTACCAATGTAGTTTTCATTCTGTCTTTTTAATTATTATTTTGATTATTACTTATTTTCCTGGAGAAAGAAAAATAATGAGATGGATATTAGTTACAAATTCTGATGTGCTAGTGAAAAGACAAATAGTGTAAAACCAAGTTCTGTGATAGGTAGGGTAGAACTTATCCCATAAATACCCATCTTGATTTCTAGTTGAAAACTACTGGTGATTATTTTAAATTTTATTCTGCCTTTATGTTATGTAATCCTTCATGATGTGTAGTCTTTAATAATGAATTATTGAATACAAGTAGCCAATGGGTAAGCACCAACTTAACTTTCTCTCTTCCTGCTATTTTTTTAAATGTCTTCTCACATTAGATTCCTTTCTTTTATACATCTGCTATGTGTCTTTCAGGACACACCTAAATTCATTATGTCATATATCTGGAAATCATCCCATTAGTCATCATACTCATCAGTGCTGACTTTTTTTTTTCTTTCCCCCTCTGCCTGTATCTGCCTGTTACCTCTGGTCATATACATATATTTTAAACTGCTTGGGAGAGAAATTACCTTTTTGATATATATAAATAACTTGCTTAATGTTATTCTGATCCATGACTTTGGGTTCTAAGAATTATCATGGTCTGAATCTGTGTATTAGATTACACAAATGACCATCTGCCCATAGCTGTCCACAGAAAGTAAATGTTTCTATGTATGGCCGCTGCTCTCACACAGAAAATTGTACAATAGGGCCATGTGAGTCAGACTCCTCAGGTGATTAAGTGCTACTATGGTGGCAGGAATTCATATTGACAAAAGAGAGTGCTAGGAAATACTTTTGAATTTTCTGTGATTAAACATTTTATGATCATTTTTATGATTATATACATTTTTCCTCAGAATTTAGCACGATTGGTGTGTGTGTGTGTCTGTTCACTCATTAGAATTAGTGGAGTTGGCAGAAAAACTTCTAAATAATCTTTCCTGCAGGAAGTGGTGGAAGTGATTCAGTAGATGGCACATCCACATATGAGTCAGGGCTTAACCATAGTCTCAGCATGATGTTAGAGTGGTTCAGCTTGCTTCTGGGGAACTCTGTTTTGAATGAGACATAAATCTCAACATCCTGTTAACTGTTCTTAAAGACCCAGTGGCAATTTCTGTCTTCGTGGCCATATGTAAATAGAGATTTACATTATTATTTCATTCCTTTTTAGTGCACCTTATTCCTCCCCTCCCTCTCCCCTCCCTCTCCCCTCCTTTTATAGAAAAAGACCTTGACATCAGGGGAACAGAGGAGAGAGAAGTGATGACATCTGTATATTGTTTATGAAGTACTTTTTGTCAGAAGTGTAGTATCATTATTAGTACTGTTACAAAGCTGCAGGACCTTCCAGGACCCCTTTGAGTTTATTACATTAGTCCAGGATTGTACTTTGCAATTTTTCTGTTATGTCCTATTTATGAATAAAATAAACAGAAGCTCTCAAAGCATCTCTTGGCTTAAGTACTTCAACCTTTCATATACTGAGTGATCCCATTAGAAATTATATTGCTGAATGTTTGTATGAAACATTCGTGTTTTAATTCTAGCTGTGCTTTCACATGGATGCTTTTTAAAAATAAAGATAATAAAAACCCCCACAAATTTTAGAAAATAGAAATACAATATACAAGCTATAAAGACAATTTATTATTCATTCTTCAGGAATATAAACTGGCACTTGTACAGTGCTATGGAAGATACCTTCAGCAGTTCGTTTCTGTAAGCCTTGATGATATCACATATGATGTGCATCGATTTAAATCCACCTTTTTTCCAAATGGTTTCAGAGACAAAAGTGCAGCACTTACGGTAGGTTACTCTTTTTGTTTGTGTCCTGATTCGAGTGAAAACAGAACTAATTCTGTTCAGGGATTTTACTTTTCAGCTCAGTTCTTCTAACTCACGGCACTGTCTGAAGTCAGCAGCCTGTTTGCACAGACAGTGGCTGCTGCCAGCAGTGATAACACCCCCTGTTTACAGTTAATANTTTTTTTTTTTGGTCAAATTCATTCACAGATTCAAAATAAATAGCCACAAATGGACTTCATATTAATTAAATATTAGCTGATCTTTAATTGTTTGTTGATATGGATTGTATTGAGATTTAGCAATCTTACACGTTATATGAATATCCAGGGTTGGTATTCATTTTTAAGAGGGTATAATTGTTTATGCTTTTGTGGCATAAGCCAACCACTATCAATTTAAATGGTTTATTCTATAACTGTCTATTGCAGTTTTTGCTCTGGAATAGTTGGTATTAACCACTGCCAGAATCAGGATATGGGCAAAATTTGATAACTGTCCTGCAATTGCAGAAAATTCTGTATGGTGTGATCTAAGAACTGGGCAGAGTGCAAGAGAATGAAAATACTTTTCTGTAAATTGTACCATAAATATGAAAAAATAATACAAATGAAAAAAGTTCATGACATAGTAAAAAAGCAGCATTGCATTTCTATCAATAATATATTTGCTTACTGTGAACAAAAGAGGCAGAATGCTGAATACTTCTGTAAGTTCTCTAAGGTCTGGGAAGCTGAGTCAACTCAAGAGTATGTTGGCATCCTTTTGTGTTAATTACTTATCAAGGTAGGGGCTTGCAATTTATCATTTGTCATCCATGGAAGAAAGTGTTTCAGTAGGTATAAAAGGGATGCTAAAAACATGTTAGATTTTACGTTAAGCAGTTATTTCCTGAGAAGCTCTATTTTCAGTACTTGCTGAATATTTAAAAACAAACTAATGCAAGTTATTCTATGATGAATGTCAAAAGGAAACAAAGTAGACATATCTGGTTATTGAGCTAATCAAATTCATATTCCTCTAGTCAGTGTTAGATTGTAAATAGGTGTTTAGTGAGGAGAAGAAAGAAGACAGTTTGCTTAAAAGCTAGAAGCACATGTCATGGTCAAAAAGAGACTCTATATTATTTTTTTGTTTGTTTTTTTAAACATAATTCAGTTTCCTATAAAGAATGTGATCAAAGACTATGTTGATCCATTTCGTTCTGTTTTTTAGCAAATGTTTTGTAATTAAATATTAAGTTCCAGAGATTGTTTCTTCTGTGCTCTCTATGTGTGCCTAGGCATTGAACTAATCATAGTGCCAGATGTTATCATGAGTCTATACCAAAATACCTGTTATATAACTTGGCCTTTAGACATTGAGAGAGCCCATAATTTTCCCATATGGAATCTAGTTAGACAATGATCTCCACAGTTGGAAGGATAATGATAATGTGTCAAATGATTACATCTAAAGTCTTTACACGTAAAATTCTTACCAGGTTTCTGCAGCTAGTTTTTGTTTTCTGATGTAACACCAAGGAAATAATAGAATTCCATAGAGTTCCAGGGCATGACATTTCCAGTTTCAGTGAATAAACTGGAAAAAAAGACTCCATAATTTAAAATATTATCAGGCTTTTGAGAAGTTGATAGGTGTTGACTTGCCATGTACCACTTAGCTCATTTTCTCACATGTAGGTTTGTTCAGATGCTACTGTACTCCAGCCAAGACTGAGATCACACAATGTAAAGTATTATAAGGAAGAGAAGGAACAATGCACTTGTAAAAAGGGAAATTAATGGATAGAAGTGAGAAATAAGATTTCTGTGATATGGGTGGAGAAGCAAAATGCAGAAGAGTTAAGATTCACCTTAACTTACAGAGGCCATCTACAGAGAAGTCAAGCACTAAAGCCAGACTCTCTGAATATCAGTTTAATGCCTCGCTGATCGTTTCTCCCTGTGCCCCTTTTGGCAGCCCTAGTATATACACTTGGTGCATTTTCACCCTGTGGTGTGGTGGAAACTGACTCAGGCTAATGGTCCAGCAGCCTTTAAGCTTTAGCACTTTCTCCATGTTCTAATGCTCATTTCCATGTCTCACTGATATTTTTTCTGGTATGCTTGATTTTTTTTATTCTCATTTTGCTAATGTGAAACTGACATATGCATCTATTTTAACTATATAGATTAATTTTATGTATGTTTCCATGTGTTTTAGTTCCATGCTTTGCAAGAGAGAAATGTTTGCATTTATCAGATGGTTTTCAGCAGTGACAGAAACCTCCAGAATCAAGAGTCCCTGAAGACCTGTTTCAATGTCTTGTCCTCATTACGACTCACTATGCAAGTGGCTCTTCCTCAGGAGAACTTGTGCTGGCTTATCTACAATGGTACCTCAGACTTTCCATTTCCATTTCTTTTCTAAGCAAACCTGTGGCGGGAAACTTTATACTATTCTTTAAGGTCAATCTAAGGGTCATGAATAAATCTCTAGTTAGTCTTCAATAGCAGTAGGGTAGGTTTTTATTTTATTTTATTTTATTTTATTTTATTTTATTTTATTTTTTGGGTTTTTTTTGTCTAAAATAAGAGATTTTTTTAAATTGAGGTTTCTACATAGTGTGCCTTTCTCACATGGACTGTTGTAAAAGTAATAGCTTTATCAACATAGGTGTGGTTAGAGTATACTAATAAAATGAAATCTAACAGCATAATAAGGGCATTTTTTGAGTGAACCCTGATTAAACAAAAACACTTGGGATATTTTTATCAATAAAATGTTTGTGTTAATGAGTTTGTTTTGACTGTGGTTTTGGTTTGGTTTGTTTTATTAAAGAGAATTGCAGAACTAGGAGTAGAATATGGTTGTCTGACATTACATCTTTGTAATTCATAAAAGATCTTTAAGGCTAGCGTTAATAATAAAACTATTATAAAAAATACCGTATGACATTTAAGAATTTGAATCTCTGTATATGTTTTTTGTGTGCTACTTATAAATGCTTGAATTAGGGGAAAAAAAAAGAGGAAAACATGGAACTTCTGTGAACTATATACACAGAGAATGGTGTATCAAAATTTTGCTTTGAAAGGCAATGTTATTTAGTCAAAAGTCAAAAGACATTAATTCATTCTACTATGGTCAATTGATGCAATATAAATTGAGGACATAATGTGTTTTTAATTTAATTATGGAAAATTTACTTTGTCCAAGTTATAATTGGTCAAAATTGTTGTGTTCTTTTTTAATTTTCACTGTGACTGACATTGTCCTCAGTCCCTACTTTTGAGGTGTGGTTCTTGTTTGTTTCTACGGGAGAAGAATTAAAATTAAAATATACTTACCTGCCATTCTTAAATCCCACTACCTGTGCGTGGCACAGATACCAAGCCTAGCCAATAATCCAATTTTCCCCAGTTCCTGAGCATTTTTCTGCAATTTCCAACAAAAGATTTTGTGCTTCATTACATATTTGACTGATAAAAAGAAATCTTCCTCATGCTTGCTCCATTCTTGCTTATTGGGATAATAACACCCTTCTAGTTTGACAGTTGACATTGTGATGCCTCCTGCTGCCACAGATGTCCCTTTCTGAATGTTCATACAGACAGAAGAATAGACTTTTTTTTTTCACCTCCCAGAACTGCAATGTCTTTTATATTTCTAGGGCTGATTTTTGAAAGGCAAATTTGTGACACAGCCTAAATAAAGTAAATTTTTGACAGGATTTTATTTTTAAGTCACTCTGATGCACTTGAAAACTTGTCACTATCAGTTTTCTTCATTTTACTTATCATACTTAATACCACATAATAGTGGTGGTGTCTGCCAGGACAGTGCCATGACAGACCAAAAGAATACTGTAAGGTAAGGTCTATGAGGAGAGGTGTTGTTGTTTTTTTTTTTCTTTTAAAGAGGCTGGCATTTAGGAATAAAAATAAGAATTTTCTCTGTATCAATTACTAAATAAAAAAAATGATATAGTACATTTTTATGGTTTCATTCTTTTATTATGCTACTTCATTTTGTATTAGTTTATTTTTCAGGCTTTAGTTTATTTTTCAGGCTTTGGAAATAACAACTAAGAAAAAGTTTCAGTTCATTAGCATAACAAATTTCATGTAGGATTCTGAACCTTACATGGTTTTAATTTGTTTTACTTTCTTTTTGCAGGTACTATTCATATTTATACTATATGCAGACATTTGATGATGATAGGTCAGTCTGCTAAGGTATGGCAAAATAAATAGAAACATTTGAAAATTTTATGGAAGACTGGAAAATACACCTGTATTTTGCATAAGACTTAAACCCGACTTTTCTATTTCGATTAGCAATTTGTGACAAGGGCATAGAATGTCTAGATTGCAAAATGGGCAATTTATAAGCCCTCATGCCTTTGTGTCTTTGCTCCTTCCTCAGCTGTGGAATGGAGCCCAGCATAATGTCTTCCTGGTATTTGGGATGGGATATGTTAGATTTTTTTTCAGAGTGTTCTAGGTGCTGTTCTTTGGACAACTATATGAAATCCCAATAACTGATCTTTTGTTTCTTAAAATGTAGAAATGTACTGACACCTGGTGGCTATGCTTCTAGTTGTAAATACTTGATTAAAAATAACTGGCCTTTCCCCCTCTCCCCTTTTCTTTTTGACTATGAATGCAATTTTTGTTTTTCTTAGCTTTATTTTTTTCTCCTAAATCTTGAACAGCCTTAATTCAGTATAATTTCTTATGCGTTGGTTATATTCATCTTTAATTGAGAAGGAACTTTTTTTATGAACATCTTTTATTGAAATCAGAAGTGATTTAGCACATTCTTTAATGTACGCAGGTCTTTACTACCCAGGAAATAGAGGAACTGATTGTAGATATTTCAGATTCTTTAAATCAAGACAAAAAGAAAATCTGTATGTTGACTTAATTTAGGTCTAAGGTTGTGCATATTTTGTGTCCCAGAGGGAGCAGCTGACCCAGAGAAGATACAAGGATAAGATATTGTTCAGTCAATTTAGTAGGATTAATTATTGAAATTAGACTGCTGCAAAAACTAGTTTGGCCCTAAAGTTAAGAGCTGATAGTTCAGTTCCATGGTTGTAAGTTAATCTAAGTGCAGACTGTCACCAAAGAAAACAGGCTACATTGCATCCCAAATAAGCATGGTGAACTAGTTGAAAACTCACAGAAAAAAATTAACACTAGGGATGACACAAAGAAGAGGCATAACCATAAAGACAAGAGCAGATGAGAGAGAAGAACAGGACCTCTGTCATGCTAGCAAGGCTATAGTCATGTGGAGTGGTTGAAGTAGCTTGGAGGATAGAATATAATGCCTGACTACAGTTTCAGATAGGAAAAAAGACAGTAGCATGTAGGAGGAGTGCTTTGTAGCCAATAGAACATTAAAAATTAATACTATTTATGTGACTTTTTTTTTAATCTTCTTTTTTCCTACCTGTCTTTGTATATGTATATGTCTGTTACTAATAGGAAGTATATTTTGACAGGTTAAAATGCATTCAGTTTGAAACTGGATTTCTTCAATACAGGTCCTGGAATACCTACTGTGGGCCAGTATATGTATGGAATCATCCATTCCACTCTTATCTGTCCATTATTTGACATGGAGAGCCACCCTATATACTGCAGTTTGTCAGTGTTACTTTGATTGTCAAGCCAGCATTCATGGAGAGGTATCCTCATTTACCATACATAGCATTTTAGATGTAATCAAATGAGAAATAAATATTTATTTAAATATTTTTGCTTATTATCTGATCATACGTATTTAGAGTTCTGCCTGTATTCCAAAATTTTACTGCAAAATGGAGTGTTTCCACATGTGAAGGTGTAATCAGTTTGAAGTTAAATGCAGTAGTACTTTGTAATGTAATTATAGTCATAGATTGCTAGCATTAAGTAGTGGCCAGTCCCCATGCTTAAATATAAAAGTTATTTTGCAAATGTTCTATTTTCTTTTTCAGTTGTTCATGACTTGGATTGCATTGCAGCTCTTTGTAGTTGTCTGAATTAAAGAATGATATAGCATGAAATACCAATACTGAATATGAAAACATAAGACACTAGGAAAAAATTCTTCATGGAAAGAGTGGTGGGACATTGGAATAGGCTGCCCAGGGAGGTGGTTGAATCACCATCCCTGGATGTGTTTAAGAATCGCTTAGATGTAGTGTTGGGGGATACGGTCTAGGGGTGAACTTGTAGAGTAGGGGGAAAAGTTGGACACGATGATCCCGTGGGTCTTTTCCAACCTAGATGATTCTGTGATTCTGTGACAATATAATTTTTTTTAATACTTTGGACAGACATTTGCTCGCCGTGGTCTAATTAAATTTGATGAACTGAAGCAATTAGAAAATATCAGTTCTTCACCGGAAAATTCGGAAACGAAAAAGATTTTTAGAGAGGCCACTCTAAAGGTATAATTCTGCAACTTATTATAATCAGTGTAGTTTCAGTCTCTGTGAACAGAAGGTGTAACACAATTTTTTTACTTACCTTTTTCTTTGTGTCAGATGTCAGTAATGATTTTCAAGAGAGCGGTATATGAACCCAGAAGAAAACCAAAATGCTACTTTCGACATAAGTTAAGAGTTAGCCTCAAAGAAGCACAAAGTGTAAGTCTAACATTTTGTATAATCCTTCTCTTTTTTTACTACTTGCATGTGAGGAATACAAGATTTAATTCTGCTTAATACACATGCATCATGACTTTTTCCAATGACAGATCAAACCAGCTGTGCCTTTGTCTTCAAAACCTTCAGTGAAGGAGATTCCCTATTCAATGTAGATAACCTCTTCCAGTACTGCACTACTCTACTAATTAACATACTTCTCCTAATGTCCAATCTGCAAGTCATCCCTGATGCTTTCCGTGTAATCTGAACTGATGTCATCTAGTCCAGTCCCCAAGAGCTGAAACTGTGGTCATTTTCCTTGTCATTCTATCTGTTTCTACTCAGAACAGTTTGGTTTCCTGACTTTTATAAGTCTTCAAGGAGTTGTGGGCAGCTATTAGGGCACCCATTAGCCTCCTCTTGACTGGACTACGTCTTCCTCAGCCTATTTTTTTTTACATTTTATGCCCCTAATCATGTTGGTGGACCTCCATGGGAACCTGTCCTTTTTCTTAACATCCTTCTCACACAAAGGAGCCCCAAAGTGGACATAATACTCTAGGTGGAGCCCCATGAGTTCAAAGTAAAGGAAGAAAAAAACCTCTCTGTGCTATACACTTCTTTTAGTGTAACCCAGTCTGTAGTTTGCCTTCTTTGCAACAAGAGGACACTGCTGTCTTAAGTTTAACATCTAGATCTTTTCTGTCAGTGATGGTAGTCTGAAAGTTAGCTTCCAGTCTGTACAGATGCATTGCTCCCCAGATGCAGAGCTTGGCACTTCTCCAAGTAGAACTACCTCATCAAGTTTCTCAAGGTCTCCTTGGATGGAAATTCCATCATTCTTTGTTTTTCATGATGTAGGTATAGATCCATTACATATGTACCTCATAATATAATGGCAAAACTGAGAAATCTCTTTGCATTGTTTTGAAAGGCTAAAGGAAAGAGATACTACAAAGTCACATGTTCTTTGTGACAGTTTCTCTGATGCTAGAACAGATTAAAAAATTCAGAGCTGAATAAGTTAAGTCTGGATATTTTTTTTTGTTCATAATTATCTAATTTGTTCATAAAATAATGTAGGATAAGCTACACATAAAAACATGTACTGCAGTAAGTACAGTAAAAGACAGATATTTCAAAATGAGTATTATGTATTTTCTACCTTATAGTTTAATATTGATATAGTTTTTAATATATAATTTATTTGTCATTAGTTAATAATATGTTGTCTTTTAAAAAAAAAAATTTAGCTGTATTAGAAAGGCTTATCAGAATAAACTGAGATTGCTTATTTGAACTGCTTATGGTTAATAGTAAAATTATAATGCAGTTTTACCACTATGTTACAGATGTGATCTGGTTATATTGAATGCTTCTGTTACATAAGTTATTAATCAAAGCTTCTTAAAAGATACTTCAGTTTCAAATCATGGACTTAAACTACAATTAGTATTAAATAGCCGTGTGGACAGCACAACTGATCTGTTCCAAACCTCACTTACTGGAAATTTCCCATTATCCAAGATAGGGCCCAAGCCTCAACATGTTCAAGTATGTGTGATTTGCACATATAAAGAACCTATAACTTTCTCAAGGTCAGTTGATTCTGGAAGACTTAAGGTAATCAGTAAGAATTATGATAATCTAGAAGTCTCGCTGAACAATTAGGATACTAGGAACTTGATATGCTTTCAGTTAAGGGTGTTTGCTCATCAAGCATCCATAATGTTATTAGGAAGCTATGTCTGTTACATAGATGTAATCTCACATATCTGATCTCCAGAAGCTTGAAAAATCTTCAGTGATTAATTTGTTCTTCAGTGTCTGACTTTCTGACAGAACTGAATGTCTGAAATTAACAACAAATTGTCAGAAATTGCACAGTTCGTAACTCTCCCACCAAAAGTCTTTTGCTTCTAAAATGTGCTACTGCAGTTTTTATTACCTTATTTAAGAAGGAATCATATTAAATTTTCATATTTCTTTCTGCATGCTTTTTCTTGTTTTACAAGATTTGTTTAGTGAGGTAAAATCTGAAAGCACTGTTTTAATAAACCTTCAAAACATGCTGAAATAATTATTGTGTCAAGTAAAGGCAAAAATATGGGACATTTATTTTCACCTAACATTTTGACTTTCAAGATAATTTCCTTATTTTAATTATAAAACATGTACAATGTAGTATAACAGGTAGAACAGTTATATTTAGAGCTCAGTTCAGCATGTTACAGAGCACATTATGCTGGACTAGCAAAGAATTAAAGCTTTTGCTTCTCTTCTAGTATGTATGCAGTGGAATTTAGTTTTGTGCTTAAATCACTTTGAAAAATGGGAACAAGTTAGTCTCATCTATTTAGTTTCAGTCAGCTTTCACTTTGTGGTTCTTCTGCACAAGTGCAACGTTTAGAAAATAAACAAGACAATGCTGGCACAAAACTTTTATTAGTAGTAAATTACATGGCCATTCCTCTCTGCATTTAAATAAAGGTATTAAAATGCAATTTGTGCCTAGCCTGTCCTGGAATATATGTGATGTATTCTGCTTTCTGCTTGCATAGATCTGACTCCTAGCTTGGTCTCATAAAAACAAATCCACAGTGTGGCCAAAAAAAATAAAAACTATATCGAATATAATGATACAAAATTAAAAAAAAAAAAGAAAAAAGTGTAACATGCT
>VWZY01003877.1:84971-103154 GCA_013399075.1 Chloroceryle aenea | reverse complement strand
AGCGAGCCACTCTTCCACAATGAGCAAAGCTCTATCTCCTAGTGCATTGCTGTGGTTTCTTTGTCAGGTTGTTGACTGTTAAAACTAATCTTTTAGTTGATTTGGGTAGAGATATTTTCTTGGAGTGATTGGGGGTTTTGAAACATGGTATATTTAAATGGGATTACCATGTTTGTGCATCTCTTGCTAGTGAGGAACTTAATCAAAATCAGCAAGTGTTTAGCATTCCACTGTTTCATGAATTGTTGGCACCAATTCAGAGGTCTTACAGTGCAACTGGGAAAATTTAAGATGTTCAAGTACTAAGGAAAGTACTCAGCTAGGAGTCTCCTTGAAAATATAGAGAAAATTTATAGGAAAAAAGCCATACAGAAAGTGGGCTATACTATATAAGTATAATTCTGAGCTGACTTACATTCTGGAACAAATAACCCACATCTGTTTCATGATGTTTGTAGTTCAGTGTGATCACAGCTATGTCTAGTTGTTTAATATTCAGATAATATTTTTAACTGGATAGATCAATCTTTAAATTGGGTAAGTATGTAAGCAGAATGAATGTACTGGTTCTGTTTTACAAGGAAGATTGTTTTGCAGCTTAATGTTTTAGGATAAAGTTTCATTTATAGATGTACTATGATTACTTCATTAAAGATACTAGTATGACTTAAAAAATTTAACAACCTTCTGCTATAAGGTGTATGTTAAATGTTGATTTTTGTTTGTTTGTTTCTTTTTGGTTTTGTTTGTATGTTTCTGGACACTTAGTATAACTAGAAAATGTTAGAATATTCAGTTTCAATTCACACTTCCCTGCTTTTTTAGTGAAACATTCTATCTGATCTGAATGTTTAATCTAAGTAGATTCTTCATTTTTTTGGGATATCACCAAAGGCCAAAAAAATAATGAAAGGAACAGCCAATATGGCTTTTGGGGTCATGACATTATGCAGTATTTTTATTTGAACAATCATAATTTATGCTGTATTTTAATGAGCCTCTTGTGTTATGATATTGTTTGCAATTTAAATTAGTTTATCCCTGAATTTTTATTCAGTTATGTAATGTCTTAAATTACATGAAAACCTAATAAGTAATTCATCCATTCTGCAAACATAAAAACTCTAAGTGAAGTACAATGATTTGTAAAGTACTTATAATATATTACAGCAAGACAATAATTAAATGAAAATGTATCTCCTTTTTATACTTCATCAGTAGTACATTGCAGCGTACTTTATTTCACTGCATACAGTTACTAATGGGAGAGGGGATTCTACTTCGTTATTTTGCTACTATTTAATAGGTGATTTGTTGTTTTTCTTAGATTCTGCAGATGTGCTTGTAATTGATCTGGTTTTAGTTGACAATATAATTCAAAGCTGCAAGTGGATCAGGGATCAGGTGAGTTTCTGATAAAAATGTGGAGAAAGTTCAAACTTTGTGTTTCCCATGGAGATTGAGCAGAATTGTCCTGAACAAAAAGAATAGGCAAACATAGGAGCCATTTTAAACCTTCATTAAGCCTGGAAAGTCCAACATGAAACTTTAAAGTCCTGTTCAGAGCTGGTTGTGTTCATAGCTGCCTGACAGTTGCATTATGTGACTACAGATCTCTGCCTTGTTACACTTTCTGGATAGTAGGAAATCCATCTCTACCTTTTCAGGGAGAGGTGGTAAAAATGCCTCTTTACAGGCCAAGGATGATCAACTGTCTCCTCAAATGGGAATATGGTCTGGGAGGAATGAATGTAGGGGCCTTTGAGACATATCACAAAATGTGCATGAAAAACAAGTCATGCAAGGATTGTCACAGGATGGATGTTATAACCTTGATGGCTTAAGCCTTCTAAATAGGAGATTGTTTGAGCACTCTGGTCATTTTTCTTTTGCCTTTTCTCTGCACTAAATACACATTCACACAATTCTGTAAAACTGCCTTCTTTGAGTTGGAGCCAAAAGCCAACTGAGCAAAATTATTTGCTCCACTGTTGTGCTTATACCAGGCATGAAGGAAGTGCCTTTCAAAGCAGAAGCATACTAATTACCTAGAGAATCTCTCATCTTGTAGGACTCCTGCTGGGTAACAGAAGCAGGTACCTGAGAATCCCTGTCTCCACTGCTGCAGGCTCTACTGTGCAAGCTAGAGGGGATATTTTATATATAAATCTTTAAACCCCTGTCCTGTCTATCTGCTCTTAAGCATTTATTTTCCAACTATACAGTAAAAGATTTTTGTGATGTTTTTCAGTTATGTGATCACCTTGACACTGTTCCCTCTCAGTTATCAGCACTTATGACATTTTGTTGGAGCACTGTTGCAGCAGTGCTTCTTTATGCTTAGCCATATGATATGAGCTCACATCACTAGCTCAAGATAATGGAAGGGTAATCCTCTTCCATGCTTCTATCTTGCAGTAAATCCAGTCTCATTTATGTCTCTTTATTCCTCTCACACAACACTGCAGCTCTCTTTAGGATTGCTGTTAATTTAAACTACATTTTCTTTTTGTTGCCCGTTTGGGTTCTAAAACTCTTCATGCCTTTAAAGTCTTTTTATTTTCCTCACTTACATTGCTGTTTCTGTCTAGAATTGTATGCACTTCTTGTCAGGAATACATTTCTCTTTGCCCCCCAAGCTCTTAAATTGGTGCTGAGGGCTTTAGTCTTGGTACTCCGGTGTGCTTAAGCATATGCTCAAATTTAAGCATAAGTAGTTAAACTACTAAATGTTAAACACATGCTTTTCACAATTCAGGAGAGATGGTATCTTTAGTATTTTCCTCAATGGGAGGCTGAAAACCTGAATATGAAGGTTTATAAATGTCATTAAATCTTAGTGAATATTGAGCATATATCTATAACATGTATGTGTTTAACTGCTTTCCTAAGTAGAGATGTTTTACCCTAATTTTAAGTTCTTTCCAAAAAGAAGCATATTTTTGGTTTTCTAATTACCTGCAGTAACTGACCCAGAAAAGATATAGTGCTTTTACAGATAATTAGGGGAGGGTGTTGTACTAGTTCACCTCTCCATTTTTATCATTAGGCAGATATCTATTCATAATTCTCAGGTTCTGTAGACAGGATCTTCCTGCTGAATACATATAAGTGTAACCTATACTTACACAGAACTGTCAGCTAAGCTTTAGTTATAGCATTATTTTGTTGTTGAATGCTATTCCTGAAATGCTTTTGTTAAAGTGAGTGTGTGTATGTACTTATGTATCTGATTCTTCCAATGAGGGAAGAGAGTGTTTGAAAAATAGGGAACAAAACTATAAAAACTAGTGTTTAAAATGTCATTTTAAAATAGCTTTATTACACATTATTTTATGTACACTGTACATAGGCAATTATTACTCTTGTCCTACACCACAGGTTTTGGAATACTCTGCTTTACTTCTCTGAAAATATTTGTTTATGGACTGCAAGAAAACCAAAATAAGTTGGTACTATTGTGATAGAATTTATGAAAGGTACAAGTTGCAGAATCCTCTTGAAATATATCTGCTTGGTTTGCTTTGAAAAGCTTGCTTTTCTGAGTAGAGTGACTGAAAAATGGTATTTTACAGGAAAAAAACTTGTTGTGAATGCCTAAAATTTTTTATGTTATTTTTGAGTAGATTGATTCATATTCAGATTAGCTTCCTGCCAGATGGAGGGAATTTACAGTAAATCAGTTTTTGGCAGGAGATAAATAAAAAATTAAAAACAACTGCTTATTTCTAAAAGTTGTCCTGTTCTTCCTCTATATTGGTAGGGCACATACTACCTAATCAAAGATAGTTTTATTACCAATAAATTGCGGAATCTTAAACCTTAAAGGGATGAGAAGGTGTATTTATAAAGAGGCTGACAACAGAACAAGTTTATATAGTGTTAACAGCACCTATACATAAAATATCCATTGACGTCCAGCATCTATGTATTGAGTTTCTGTTCCAGCAGTGGGTCTTGGTGCGGAAAAAGCTGTACAGTTGCCAGAAGTTATTCTAGACTGTGATCTTGCAGACATGACTATATAAGCAAACTTGACAAAGTCAAACATTCCACATTCACAAAGAAGGAAGCCTCATGAGTATGTAAAATCCTAACAGCCTCCTTTTGACCCATACAAATCAACCTAATGTATGATCCTATTAATATTTCTGTTCACAAGTCATCTATTGTGTTATAAATGGGATACTGGAGTGTTCTGATATTAGGTTGATATATTTAGCTGCTGGTTTGTAATGGCCTTAACATGATGCGTGTGTCTGAGTTTTTAATGAGCAGTTTATACTATTGACTCTTTTAATGTATTTAATATGTGTCATGTATAAACAATGTACAATATACATATATAATGTATATTAGAAGAGAAAGCTCAGTCCCTGTCGGTGCCACTGATGTCCAGAGTAAGAGGTAAGGTGGCTAAAGTGGCAGTTAACAGCAAATTTCTGGTATGAGTAGCTAACACAATAATCTTTCAGTGATTGTAGCTCAAGATCAACAGTAGCTGGAAGCTACAGACAATGAAAGGTCACAGTCATATGATATACATCTCCAAGTAGAAATAGAGATAGAACAGTAACTTTATTTTGACCTATAATTTTAGTGATAAAACATATACTTGAAATGTTGGTAACACATTTACTAAAAAAGGTTTAAAAAGTTAATTGTCTCTTTCTTTGATGACTCTTTTCAGGAATGTTTTTCAAGATGCTGTCATTTGGGTTGAAGATGAATCCAGTCATCATCCTTTCCATCATGGCAACCTCTAGGAAACTGCCCTTGATAAGGCATAGCATGAGTTTAATCCTCAAAGCGTACCTAGTACCAAAATTTCTGGGCAATGTCTTTTACTACACCAATGGATGTAGATAGATAAAGTACAGAAACTTTTGGGCATACCATCTTTCATCAGGAACTAAAGGTGTGTTAACAATTTAACTGGCTTAGCAGCTGGCCTCTGCAAATCCTCTTCACCTAAAGGTTAGTCATTTTAGGGAGCTTTTCCTGTGCTCACAATTTCTTTCTGTTATCAAGAATGACTTTAAAGGCCCCTGAGAAATCCTGCTTCTCCAAAAGGAGGTATTTAAAGAATTAACTTTACTTTCTTCTTCCTTCCTTCTGGAATTTTATTTTCAGTATCTTAAAAGATATTTAGAGTATTTACTGGAAATGTGAGAATCCTTTGTCTTCTGTGACTTGTGCAATGGTTCAGAAGTTTATATTCCTCCCTTTCTTCCTTAGCTTTATTGTTTTATGAATCCATTGTGTTCTAAACTCACATCATATACAAAGCTATGGGCTTAAGCACTTTTTTTTCTGCTTACAGACTTTTAGAAGCCAGAGCTATAACTTTATAAACTTCATCTGAAGAGAATTATGCATGGAGACTTTTAATGGATTCACAACTTTCATTTGTTTGTGAGATTTATGCAGAATGTAAACATCTATGGCAAATTCAAGATAGAAATTTTTTTCTCTTCCTCTTGCTTGGGAAATTGTATCATCATGACTTAGAATACCAAACATATTGATGCTCCCCAATTAAGAATGGGATGATGTCAGATATTTTATTGGCATATCAGCTAGGAGATATTTTGTCTTCCTGTTTTTTGTACACCTCCTGTCAAAGGGATTTAGAATTAGCACACTTTTGTCCTTGCCCAAAAAAATGCCAGGGTGAGAATCTCGATGATGATAGCCATAAATGGCTGATGAGTTAAACCTGAAATGCTATCATCAATAAATTACATTTTCTTATTTCTGAATGTGCATGTATAATACTTCTATATTTCTTAGGTATTAGGCATAATGCACTAATGTTATGGAAAATTATGCTGTGGAAAATGTATATTTTCAAATAACTTTGACATTTATATTAGTGGTTGATATGCAGAAATTGTAGGTGTTTTATAAAATGACTATATTTTGGAGACTAGATTTGAACTTGGAAGTGAATTAAAATAAAATGCTTAGGCTATGAATGAATATTTAACTTACTCTGTAAAATATTAAGAAAGCTTCATTATACAATAATTGTTTAGTATGAAATTCAGTGGCTTTAGACATGTAAAAGAGTTGCAGAAAGAAAAGACTGTCACTATAAGGTGAAGCACAAAATTTCTGCAAACTCCCAGTCCTGAAGGAAAGTGATAAATGAATAGAAAATGAAATTGTTTATGACTTTATTCTTAAAAGAAATTGCTTTGTAGGCTAAGATGTCATGTCTTCTACATACTTCTTCTAAATACATATGCTGAACAGGGGTCTAATAGATGCTGTAGAGGAGTGGAGATAGAGAGGGAGTGTCATGTTTGCAGAATCATACCATCTGAAGCAGAAGCTATTCTGCAATTTTTCCTCTCAAGCCTGTCAAGGTCCCTCTTGATGGCATCCTTTCCCTCCAGCATGATGACTGCTCCACAGCTTGCTCATCAGCAAGCTTCCTGAAGGTGCATTCAATCCCACTGTTCTTGTTGCTGACAAAGATGTTCAACAGCAACAGTCTCAATTCCCTGAGGAATGCCACTCCACAAATGAAACTATGAACTGCAGCTGTTTCAGATGGAGAGCTTTTAAATGCACAGCCATAAGCAGGAAGTAACAGCATACTTCCCTGGCCAAGTAATTATCTGTCTGTATATTTTGTATTTATACATACACACATGCTTGAGTTTGAGATACACTGTAGTAAGTTAGTGTGAAACTTGTCATCCTCGAATACGTAATTAAGATGATGGTTTACTAATTCACTTGTTATAGTAAGTGCTGCTAAAATTAGCCTTTGATTTATCTAATTTTATTAATAAATCTTGAATTGCTGATAAATCAAACTGTGTTAAATGTATTAATCCATGACAGATTCCCATCAGAAACTCCTGCAGGAATCTATTAAGACCCATTCTTATCTAATTACAGAACAGGTGCCTGTGTTGATGTCAAATTAAAAAAAAAAGCACACTACCATCTACAGTAAATAACTTTGTAAGAGAACATCAGTTATGGATGTCAGAAACTAAATGATCTGTCAGTTTTGATGCCATCTGGGTCACTTTGAATAGGGAGGTGATTTTCTGTGTCTTCCCAGAAGTAACAGCAGACAGACTTAACCAAGAGAAAAAAAGGCACTATTAGAAGCAACAGAATCGTGGTATTGTAGTATTAATTTTGATGTAATTTGTGGCTTAATTCAGAAGCTTTCTACTAGTCTTAACTTTTTCATCATTCTGAAGATTTTCTGTAACCATAAGAAAGCTTCATTATGCTTTCTGCATTGTTGTGTACTAAGCAAGTTTTATCTTCATGATGTTTCCATTCTGAAAGGATATACTAAATGTGTAAAAATGACAAAGAGAAGGAGTTATGAACCATTCAAGTGCTTTTTGTTCAGGAAGAAAAAGTACCAGTAATATGTTTGAGTTTTTTTCTTTAGGAGAATGTCATGCATTTAAATGTGAGAAAATTTCTGTAGAAGCTGAACCACTAGTTTGTTTTCCTGTTGTTTTTTTTTCCTGTGAATATAGTATTGGATCTTTTAATGCTTCTTCAGTTTCATGTCTTAGAATTATTTTATAAAAAAGATAATATCACTTGTCTTTTAAAGAATCACAGATCGGAAGAAACATTTTCAATTCAATTATGGATTCCGACGTCAATTACTTTAAGAACCTTTCTTGGTAATTTATGGAGTTGTTCGCAGACAAACAGTCTTACACATAATTACTTTTCATTTGATAATAAACAATGGAAGAAAACTCATTACGGTCCAAGTCTTGCATGCATACAAGCCAGCTGGTAAATAAACAATCTCAGCATACCTGCTTACCCATGAATTTAGTAACAGTTCATTTGTAATGTCACTTCCAGAATAACAGTTCTTTCCTCTGGATACTAGTCTGTAATCCTGCAAGAAAGTGCATTTTTGGGGACCAGCATTTTAAGATACGTCAGTTTAGTGATGACAGTACAGTTCCTATGTCACTAGGTAGAAATATGAACAGCAAAATTTCTACCCTACTGTACTGCTCACCCATCCAGGCCTTATGTGATCAGTGAGCAATGAAGTTGCACTGCTCATTTCCTGCCTTGCTGGAGGAAAATTAAAGTGCAACTGTTTTACATATGCTTGTACAGAAGGTATTAGTCAGGAAGGCCATTATTTCAGCAATAGTGGGAAGGGGTTTCTGTGAAGTTACCCCGTGAAAGCCTTTATGTGATCACCCATTTCTAGATAGAGCTTGTTCTGTCTGAAACTAAAGGACATTTGGATGTCCCCAAAATATCTAGATTTCTATGCTTTTCCATTGGCCCATAGGCTGATGTTCCTCATTCCAGGTACCACAGCATAGTCCTTGCTAAGTGAGGTAGGATTTCTGAACATAAAAAACAAATTTCTGTGACAGATCAAAGGTTCTGGAAATCATGATTCTAATATAGTAGTATTTTCAGAATATGGAAAAATTGCTTCTGTGATGAGTTTGCTAAATTGTGAATATGGATAGTTTTCCATCTCTCTCTTCTTTCATTTTTTATATATTTCAGCAATTTTACTTTCCTTTTAAATTTTTCCTCTTTTATCTTGTTCCTTCTATTTTTCTGATAGCATCTGCATTTTTCTGTGGAGCTTACTCTTTGGCTGAATTCTGTATGGTGATGAAGTAACTAAGGGCAAACTGCTCTCTAGATTATCTGAACTAAAATTTGATAAAACTAAAATGTGTGTTGGCAAAGTCTTTTCTATTACTAAAACATTGTTTAATAAGTTTTGCTGAGAAAATCAAAATAAAATATTTATAGTCCTTTATGAATGAAGTGTTAGAAAAAACAAACCAGCAAAACCCAACCAACCAATAAAAAAACTCTTCACCTCAAATCCCAAGGCTTGTAAACACTTTCTGTGTCTTCCACTCATCTGTAGTAACAATGAAAACAAAAATATTAAGGCAATTTACAGGAACATTTCAAGTAGATAATGGAGTATCTTGCCAGTTGTTTGGACAACATGGAATAATAGACCAGTCAAGCATTCTCTCTTGACGAAAGTCTTTCTGGGTACTTTTTTGTATGTCTAATTCCATAATTTGCATGTGTATGTATTGCTGTTTCAACAGAGCATCAATTGATGTTGATATTAGTGTCATTTCACAGACTTGGATTTTCAACTTTTTTTAATTTTACTTTTTTACTGTAGTGTAGTCCATTAGCTTTTGTGTGGCACTTTGCCTTTTCTCTTTATAGTTAATAGCTTTTGTTGTTTAATGCCAGTTGTTTAATGTCTGATTTATGTCACTACAAGTAATAAGCATCATTCTCAGATATGAACTGCACTGTAGCAAATTTGGCACCCAGGGCGTAGATGCTTGAGAAGTCAGCATGTGATGTCTGTTCAGTATAACATTTCTGATATGCAAGCCCACTTCCATAAGCAGAGGAGCCATTAACCCTCACAGGAAAACTAGATACTGTCACAGATATAGAGCTTTCAGAAAAGATGCTGCAGTAAACCTGTTCAGCATCCCACTTGCAGGAAATTAGAGATATGCTTTGCAGTAAGTGTTAATGCCTGTGCTTCTCTTTCTTGTTTTTTTCTCTTTTCTTGTTTGGAAGTTGATACTGAAGAGTCATAACATGGATAAAGCATTATAGGACAAGTGACTTATCAAGTATATCATGAATAATGCACCTTGCTTGACTGAATATCTGTAATGGCACTGCTTGCATTTTTAAAATACATTTCAAAAACATTTTCATAATAAACTTAAAGGGCCTTTTTCACCTCAGTGATAAAAACTACATTGCTGTAATATATATGTGACATAAGACATATTTCTCCACTAGGATTTATTAGTGTGAAGAAAATTGCTCTTCTGAAAATCAAGGAATGCAGATACTTTATTACTGTAGCAAAAGGTATTATTCATCCACATTCTGCACCTCCAGTTGCAAAGATAGTTTATTTAGGAACACGATCTTAGCTTTCTCTAAGCAATCCTGGAAGCAGCTGGCTTATGACAAGACGATTTTTGCTTGACCTTTCTTTTCAAGGGGTACTTTAGTGTCTTGATGCAATTTTTGAAGGGGATTGATTAATGTAGTATAGAGAAGTAAACGTCCATGTTGGTATACTTTCTGTAATTTTTCTTCTAAACTTGTTGATTTAAAAGAAATAAACAAAACCAAATGAGAGAGTCATTGTGTGGCTCCAGTAAAAATTTTAGGCATCCATTGCAGAAACTAAACTCTCAGGTTTTGTGAATTACTTTACTTTGTGTTGCATTAAATCAACAGAAAACTAGTCCTGAAAGATTAAGTCTGTCTTTTGGCAGATACAGGAAGTTTATTTTGAAGGGATAAACCTGACTAAATACATACTTCTGAGCAATCAACAAAGTAGTCATGCCTAGGTGTTAATTTCAGTATTGTGCCTCGTGTAATTCAACATGAGAAATTATTATTCTTACTGTCCAGTAATGTCCTTTGTCAATGTGAGACAAATAACACTACAGATATCTTTCACTGTCTTTTGCCATAATATTGGCACAACGTGAGAAGTTTATTGTGAAATGTACCTTTATAATTTATATATTAATAATAATCTATAAAGGTATTCCATTTTAAAGGTAATAGCTTTTAAGTCACTGAGTTCCAGGTGAGAAGAAATAGTTCTGATACTGTTTCTTCATTGTCATTGGATATCTGTCTAGGGATTTCTTTGTCTTATGGTGAAGCATATTCTCATCCCTTATTCTAAACTGACTTTAAAGTGCCTATTAATATAAATGTAAAATGAGTCCACTTTAAAATGAGACAGAAGAAATGTCTGAGAGTCTGAAAGAACTTAGTTATGAAATTGGTGGTGTTAGCAAAGAGATTAGAAGCATGGCCATGTAAAATGAATTAATCTCTGGTTTTGGTCCATTCTATTCCAAGTTATTTTTTTGCTAGCACTTCACTTTCTTGAACAACTTAGTTATATCCTCTGAGATGTGTTCTTTGATGGGTTGATAATTTCATTGTTGTCAGGGTTCTGTCATCTTTTGTAAATGGTGTAATTCCCTGAAATAAATACTGAATAAAAACAGTCAGGTAATATTACACATTTAATTTGGTACTTTTCCTCTTTTTATCTCTATTAATTGAGCCTGCCTCAACAATACAGTTGTACTCATATTTGGTTTTCAAATTCAGATCTATTTTTCTCAATACATCTCACAAAATGAATTCTCATCAGCGTGTGTGTTTGTGTTTGCATCAAGCTGTGTGTGTGTCATTACATTTAGTATTTCTTTTATACTAACAGAAATCAGTGGAGATGAAAACTACGTTTATAACAGTTTATTCACATGATAAACAGTTCAGTAATTTACCCTAGCACTGTGACTGATATAACAGGTTGCTTTTAATTTGAAATATTTTTAGTACTCCTTCAATAAAAAATGAAAGTAAGGACTTTTTAAATTATGATCTGAAAAGCTTATTAAAACATGTAATAATGAAAATAAATTGTTTTTTTTCCAGCTATAAAAATCATAAATCCAAAGCTAGTGTAATTTCTATAAACTTCTTCTTTGTGAACTTAAGTTTCTTTATACCAGATAACCAAATTAGTTTGTATTTGTTTTCCTTGAATTTCTTTACAGTGCCTAACTAATAGTTTCTGTGGAACAAAGTTAACTGACTCATGTGCTCTTCCCTGTGAAGATAAGATAAGAACAGACTGTCAAATTACTTATTCGTGTGAACAGAATTCAACATGTATTGCCCTAGATAGGAAGATCTAGTGGTTAATTCAGCCATGCTAGTGAAAGCCCGTCAAGCAGCTGTAGCTGTTATTGCTTATTATGGTCAAACAAGCCTGCTCATCATATATTTCTAAAAAAAAGAGAGCAATTTTAAAGGCTTATTACAATCTACTGTCACTTGCCTAAGGTTAGCTTTCACATTTCTCCTTTTTTCTTTTGCTAACTGAATCACAGTTATTAGGCTTCTATATGCAATACTCAGAAATCTAATTTCAACAAAATCATCACCATCACAAACTCCTTGCTCATTAGATCAGCAGATATCTATTTTCATTTTCATATAGAAAGATTCAGAGTTTGCAACTTCTGTTTTTTCTGAGTGGCTTTTATTAATTTGGGTACCCTGACTGCATAAAATAATATTATAATACATAAGCAAGACTAAAACTTGATTAGTCCGAGGGGGTGACATACAAAATCTTTGTATTGCAACAGCCTCTCCCACTCCCTGCCTGAGGACAGTCACCACACATAGCATATGGAGATTCAAAATCCCACTACAGCACTAGGGAAAAGCCAAATGCCTGTGAGAATCCCTGAATCATGTTCATCTCACAGCAGGCAGGGAAGAGAAAGAGGCAGAGAATTGTCTAGTAGGGAAATCTTTACTAGTCCTTTGCAAAGTGACAGCATCTTATAATTCCTGCTATAGAAGGCATCCTAAGCTGGGAAGCCTGTGGTGACACTGCTGACATGCCACCCCATTTGGCTGCCCTAGTGTAGCTGCACTAGCTGCCATCCTGTCCCAATGTCCTCAGTGACTGTAAACGGAATCCCTTCTCAGTAGGTGTGCCAATACCCAGAAGCTCTCTGTGTGCTTATTTAGTAGTCCCTCAGCTATACTGCTTAGGGCAGAGATGTGATTTGTTATGTGCCCATGTGTGGCAACAGGTTATTTCAGGAACAAGAATCTTGTCAAAAATATTCACCCAGTGAATACAGTGCAGTCGCTAATAATATTTACAGATAGCATGTGGCTAACAAATAATTTCAGTCACCTTAGCTGCATGTACACTATTTCAGATGCTGGTTTGCTTGTTATATTACTGAACTGTAAGTAAAACATTATCATTCTGATTCCTGAGCACACTGCATTTTTATATAAATGTCTTCCCTGTTTCTCACCTCTCATCAAAAATTTCAGGTGTGGTGATTTGGGGTCACAAACCACTTCCAAATAATCAGTGATCTTTCTATTGTTACAGAAATCTTTTTTCCCTACTGTTTTTAATTATAGTCCCACTGGTAGCCTTTCATTTAGCTCAAAGATTTTAAACATCCCTTCTTGTCATATTTTTCACATTTGATTAAATCTTATCTCCTTAAGAGTTTGTCTGGATTTCAGCAAGAGCATTCAGCTCTACTGTTTGTTTGGCAATTGTTTTTTAAAGGTGTTCTGATTTGTGGAATACTTGGGGATATTTTTTCCAATTTTGGTGCTGTAAAATAATATGATTTTATTGCATGTATAGGTATGTATCTTGGTGAAAGGACAAATAGGTGTTTGTAATTTGTTTTCTCACTCTATCTGATGATTTAGTACTTAGTTGTTAAATCCTTAGAGTAAACTTCATAATACTGGGCACAAGTTTCCCTTTTTGATTCAGCAATCTGTACAGAATGTATGAGAAATGGTGACTGTTATGTAGAATGTTTTTCCTTCTGAAGTCAGTTAAGAAAAGTGTCTAACCCTGTTACGGAGTTCTGGAGAAAGAAATTTTAAAAGCTATACAAAAAAAGGTAATACCTGTCAAAGATAGTAGGCCATAATCTGAGGTATACTAAACATTATTTGGACTTCTGTGGACACATTTCATTATTATTAGCGAAAAAAATTGGTACTGGTGCTTCTAGAGTTATCCGTCAGCTTTAGAACCATCATATTTTCTAGTACTTGAATACACACATGCACAGACACACAGACATAATTTAGTAAATGTCTTCACCTTTAATTTGATAAAATTTGCTTATTTCTGAGACCCAAGGATAAAATACCCTTGAATAGAAATACAGAGAAGATTTATATGTCAGCATTTTTTTCTGCCAGTGCAGTGTTGTTACTTAGAGTGATTTTCTTCCACCTCTTTCAAAGATGCTCTGTTTAATGACCTTAATCCCTATGAACACTACCACATTTTTATTCCTCTCTTCCTCATATGTTTTGCTTACAGACTGGAAATATGCTAGGTTATAGCTTGCTATTTTAAGAAGTAGAGTAAGATGTGGAATAATTATGGCAATAGAGATTAACTTTTCAGGTTCACTTTTGCAGAGAATTTCCAAAATGTAATTAAATTAGTTCATTTATTTGCATTCATCTACTGCGTTATTAAATCACATATTGTCAGTAATTAAGATTATCACAGGCTTTTCCTTCTTTCAGGTGTGTAGGTAGTTTTTCCTATAGAATTTGATGGAAACAAGTGTAGTTTAAAACTTAAAGTTAAAAAACTCCCAAGGAAAACCTTTCAATAATGATGAAATAAACAAGTATCCAGATATTGTTGCCCTGAGACACAATATTAGCTGTTATGATCATGCCAGTATATATGATGACAGTTGATTTCATAGCTCATATAAGCAAACGATAATGAAGTTAAATAATAATGGGGACATGTTAGGGTAGCATTATTATTCTGGACTGTCACAATCTTTTAATACTGTGGGTTAAAGGAAATGGAATGCAATTCTATCCTGCTTCCACTAAATAGTTTAGGTAGGATTCCTACCTCAAGTTACCTCTTTTATTATGGTTGGTATTTTTTTATAATTTTTTGAATGATTTCTGGATCTTACTGATTCCTTCTTTCCTTCAGGAATCAAACAGTTTCCATTTATGAGTGTGGCTGTTGCTTTTGCCTCCACTGTGATGGTCAGAGAAAAAGCCATTGTGCTTACAGGATGGAGTCATATGCTTGAACCAGAATTAAGCAATGATGAATTGATATTTGGTCAACTTTTCAGCCAAGCTTTTTCTTATTATACTAATAATGAGAAAAAAAAATGTTAACAGTTCAGTTCCTTTATATCTCTTGCTGCTCATAGCTTCATGTTTTCCACCGTCAAATTAGTTTCTGCAGGAAGCTTATTGCCCAGATACTGAATCTTCCAGTGATTAAGTTAAATGATAGAGTAAGATTGTGTGCAGGCTGGTAGGGATGTGTTGATTCACACTTACTGCAGTCTGGAGGGAAAATTGCCCCATAGGTAACTTTTCTCAATTATAAAACATAGATGATCAAAATACTCACAAACAAGCCCGTAATGTCTTTCTTTGAAGTGAAATTGTTTGAATTCTTTATTTTAAGTCTTATGTGGCATAACTAGCTTAGAGAAGTAGTTCCACCTCTACTCTCATAATTAAAATAAGGTAACATTTGAATATTATTAATTTCCCTACTATTATAACACACTGATTAAATAGGGTACAAACCTTATTAAGACTTGGTTTTGCTTGATATCAATGCATGACTAGAATTGACTTTTTTCTGATCCAGGGTTTCTCTAAATAAAAAAAACCCGAAGACTACCAGATAAAAATAAAATAGCACAGAAACATGTGTTTCCAAATAGTTTTTGAAATGCAGATATTCTTGTATATTCTGATGTTTGATATTTATAAAGTTTGCCTATCATTTCCTTTAATTAAGAGTTCACTTATCAAGGATACCTTTATGTTTTTCATATCATAATTGATAAATCTAATCACTTCATTAAGATGAAGGCTTTCCTAAAAGCCATAACGGTGCCAGATGGTGTCTAAGAGAAAAACATAGTTCTTTTGACTGTTAAAATTTTAACATGGACACACAATACAAACAAGTAGTGAAAGGGAATAAAAAAATCCAATTTTCCTTTCTCCTTCCCCAAAATACCTTTTATTTGTTTCATGGATCTGAAGTAAGAGTAAAATAAAACAGTCTCAGTTGTCCTATGGCAGCAGTTTTCTATCTAGTTCAGAACATTTTTAAGGAAATTCACTAATTTAATTTTGATGTAGCTTGAGTATCATCTACATTATGATTGGCAACTTTACTCTTTTTGTTTTTGTTTCTGTGCATGTTGGAAATATCATATACTGGACAACTGATGTAAATTGTAGTACCTGCTTCTCATGCTTGTCACAGAAGGTCTGAGCAACACAGCTATACTTGTCCAGAGGGGTAGCACTGTCTGATCAGTGTGTATTCTGCAGCTGTAAGTGAAAATCCACAAGAGGTAACTTGTATTTGATATTGCTGGCTAAAAGCATCAGCTAGGAAATTTATATTGCAGAAAAGAATCTAGGGGAATGTAAAGTTGGTGATAGAAAGAAAAATAATCTTAACAACAGGTAGTTTGTAGTATGTCATCCATGTGTTAACCCACACTAACAACTTCAGAATTATTGCTAAAGGAGAAAGAATATATCACACAGGAAATAGCATTACTGTTTGATCTGCACCTATCCAATTGCCTCATTTTTACCATAATTATATCCAGACAATAACCTATAATATTTACATAGCAGAGAAAAAGTGGGTAAAGCTAAATACACAGGCTACCTTAAAAAAAAGCAAGAGTGGAACATGACAGATGTTAGTCTTACTGCAGTGCTTTATATGTCCAGATTCTTTTCTTTCTCTTACTTTCCTTTTCTGAAAATGCTCTCTACTCATTACCTACTCTGATTCTTATAATCTGAAGCTTCCAGCAAGGCTTCTCAGCTTGTCCAAACCCTGTTAACATTGTGATGCAACTGGTGAGCGCCAGCCTTGTTTGGCATCCATTTGGATTTATGTAAGCAAACTCATTTTGCTACTTACATATGAAAAATGCATACTTTTTGCTACTACTCTTTTTAATTTTTTATTTTTTTTTTCCCTGCATGCCATCCCTCTCTTTACAGAGACCATCAAATTGTTACAGTTCTCCAAAATTCTAAAATATGGGCTTTCCCTATCAAAAACATGAGCCTGTTTTTCCCTTGGTAATTTTGGTTCTGCCTATATGATGCCCTGATTTTTGAGAAGCTTTGATATGAAAATGAGGGCTCTAACTCTTATGCATTCCCTAGCACCTTCCCCTGAAACTGTGATATTTTTGAAGGCTTGGGCAATGGCAAAGTAGATCTAGACTTTTTTTTTTGTTTTTAAGTATCTTAAAACAGCATTTGCTTCTAAGTCTGCAACTTCACATTGATTAGATAGTAGATTTTCTTGATTAACTCCCAACTACTAAATCACTTTTGTTCTCTCCCATGCTGTTGGGAGATTTATTGATTTAATTGAAGGAGTTGTTACTAGAGTTTTTTCCAGCTGTACATATGTTTCTTCCTCCTTAAGTTTTATACTTTACTCATTTTTTTTCAGCCTCTGGGCTATGACTTTTTTTTTCCCAGGAGTTATGAGTTAAAACAAAGGCTCAACTACTCTTCAAGTATCAACTTCTGATTAGCTTGACTTTAACTTACTTTTAACAATAGATCAGTTTCACCTATGTATATGCTACATAGGGAATTTCCTTAGGAATTAGTCACAAGAATATGCAAGTAATTTCATTTTAATGAAAAAGAAATAGGTTATTTTAACAATACAGTGTCAACTTTGTGTCATATTTACTTGGGAGCTTTGTATTTCTGAGATTTCTTTTTTTTTTTGTTTTTCTGTCAGCTATTTCTGCAAATTAAGAAATGCAAGTTAATTAAAATAATGAAATATAGAGATTACATTACATAAATATAAAACTCTCAATCCTCACTGTCCTTTCTTCTGTAGCAGCAGTAGCAGGGGCATAGTGAAAAAAAACAGAGTGTTTTTTTTGTTAGGCCAGACAGTGGAATTGTTCAAAAGTTATTTGCTGTTCATCAGATTCTTCAGGTTATGTGAATGTTTTGAAATGGGACTGCAGGATTTGTGGCAGCAGGCAAGAACCTGTATAAAAATACAGATTTTTTTGGTAACTGTCGTGCTATGTAACTATGTCTGAAATCATACTGGCTAATTTGAGACTCACATTTTTGTTCTTACTATAGAAATCTTCAGTAATTTGTAGTGAAACATAATTAGCAACTGCATCAAAAGATAATAGCATATGGGTGTATGCATATACAGAAAACACTGATTCATTATGTATGCAGTATAAAGCAATTCCTGTCACCTCCATTACTTTAGCATTGTGGAGATAGCTAAGAGAGTTTACAGTTTTGCTGAAATTGTTAGAAACTCAGCATCTGAAGCTTTAAGTAATCCCAGAATTTTTCTGTCTCAGAAACGTCTGTTTCTTCATATTCCAAAGAAGTCAAAAGGGGGTAAATTGTATTATCAATACCAGAGCACTGTTTTTTTTAACTATGTTTCAGTATATCTCTCCAGTTTTATTTCAGACTGCAAAAATGTGGTGGTTTTTT
>VWZY01003877.1:68597-84893 GCA_013399075.1 Chloroceryle aenea | reverse complement strand
GGTTTTTTTTTTTTTTTTTTGGTTTTGGCTTGGTTTTTTTTGTTTGTTTTGTTTTTGTTTTAAACTGATTCCCTTCTCACCCAACTGAAGGGAAAATAGGGCAAAGCACAGTTTTTTCCTGTTGCGTATATTTATGAAAAATATGTAAGAAAAATCTAATGGAACAGAGTAACTGAAGGCAATAATTGTCTCTGACAGTTGTAAACTTGCTGAAGAACTAAAAATGGAAATTTCTGTGTAGCACTTAAATTTTTTTAATTCCCATTGCTGAAGAAAAAAAAAAGGTGCTCTAACATGTAAATGCATATTATTGATATGTTTTATTAAAGAATAAGACTGATTCAACAGAAAAATAAACTTACTTTTGATAACTTTCATCAAAAGAAAATTGGAATATAGAGAAATACATCAAAGGACCCACTCTATAACAACAGAGAGGTCACAAAATATTAATTTCTAATTCTCTGCCATACAGCTTCTGGTGAATCCTTACAATGACGTTTAAAATACTTTCATTACTGTCTGTCTGCCCCAAGTTGGGTGGTGCTGTCTACCCTTCAGAGCGGACTGCTGTGATGCTTAGCTGTGTTAGCTGAGAGTTATAGGCTAAATCACCACTGAAGAATAGCATGAGCTGTTAGAGTATCAGATGAATAAGCACCTATCCCTTTTTTTCCAGGCACAGAAAGAGGGTTGGAAGGAAGGTAAAGACAGAAGGATTTTAATCTGTCACAGATTCACTGTATTTTATATAACAGGATTCACAGTTTTAAATTCTTTGTCTGTGACAACACAGCATGAATTTACATTAATTTAGAGTCCTCTGAATCCATTAGGATCTTTTCTGTGCATGTATGAAGTGCCTCATTAGGGAATTTTGGAAAAAAAAGCTTTGTTTAAAGAAATTTAACCGGTGTAGATTTTCCAATGCCAAACAGGTCTCTATTTGAAGAAAATCCTTATTTAAGGATAAATTCAATAGATCATACAGAATGCTCATATAACCCACTATTATCTTGAACACTGTCAGTATTGTGATACATAGGCAAACCCATGAATATAAGAATGTATTGAGGCTCTTCCAATCTACTTTTTCAGCCCCTGTATGTGCCTCTGATCTTACTGACCTAGAAATAGAGTGATTAAAAGTATGGATTTTTCTTCTATGAATTTTCTCAATTGTATTTCAAGTAGAGTGAACATTTAGCTTCTTCACTGTTCTGCAGCAGAACATTTCAAGGCTTAAATGTGTTTGATTGGAAGGCTTTTTTTCGTTTGTTTGGTTGGTTGGTTTTTTTTCCTTTTTTCCTTTTCTTCTCTTTTACTTTATAGTTTCCTGGCCTTCTATGGTCTTTCTTAAACATTGCGTCATATCTATCCTTGAGTCCTCTGGTACAGAGGCAGATTTAAGTGGGAGGTTACACTTTGTAGTTAAGAGTTTATTTATTTTTTGCTAAGTTACTTTGGATTGCTGGGTAAATACCATCTGGTTGTGGCAATTAGTTACTCTTCATGTGTTCTACAAACACTTTGCATTAATTTCTCTATTTGAGGTAAATCCTTCAGTGTGTTACCTTGAAATAACATTCTCAATAACTTTCCCAGATGTCCATGGTGAACATGGCTGTGTCTTTCATGGACATTTGTCTTGTACTGTGATCATCAGACCACTCTGCATAGCCCCTGGCAGGTTTCCCAAAAATGCATTTTAAAGTTTTATGTTTAGTTGTCACATCTTCCGCAAAATCTTGGTTTGCATTACTGTGATTTTACATATAACTTGCTAGAAATTGTTTCTTGTATGGAGCAGACTTAAGTTTTTCACAGGTTCTTTATTATTTTGAAAAAAACTTCATGTAGCATGGTAGCTAATAATATCAGATATTTTTTACCCTTCTTTTTTTTTTTTTTCTTAGTAGTTTACATGTATGCATTCTGACCCTCTAACATCCAGTTTTCAAATACCTCCTGGTAGTCTTCTGATACCTGAAAATAACCAAAAAGAGATTCTCAATGCTGACTGTGAGTCCTGCAAAAACCACATTCATATTACAAAAATACCACAAGTTTTTTCTGTGAGACCCACTTTCAGTAAGTGCAGAAACTTCTATCCTTATGATACAATCTTGTCCATCAAACTCACTTTGTAACTTATTTGGGCATAGAATTGCATATGTCAAACCTAGAATTGTCAAGAAAACCATAAAGACCAGGGAGCACCATCACTCAAAATGTATAGAATTATAGAAACTTTGAAGAAGGTGAGAAGCCCATCAGAATATATAAAAGACTTGGAAAAGTAACAAAATTTTCCTATTTGCTTGGTGGTATAAATTAAGAAAACACGCTATGTCACTTAACCTATAATCACCATTTAAATGCCTGTCAACCTACTCACACTTTTATGATAATCATTTAAGGTAAAGATGGTAACTACATCTATATTTTTTAATACATCTGCAAATGTATTAAAATGACAAATACCATGTCTCACTCTTGTAAAGGTTATACTGCTGTACCTTGCATTTATGAAATTACTGGTTTATTTGCATTTTCAGTTAGCTATACTAATCATAATTTCATTCCAAATCTACAAGTTACAATTTATTTCTTTTCTTACTGTAATGAGCCCTATAGTTACCAGAATTTTATGTCTTTAAGACACCTTTACCTTGGTTTACTTACCCACTCATTTACTTTTCTCATCTCATGATGTGTGTCTCTGGCCTGCATTATACTTTCTTCCATCCTCTTCTAGTTTCTTAAGATACATGTCTGGGAAAAGAAATATTTTAGAATACATAAATCGTTTAAAAATTAGGTAGGTCAAATGTTGACAGTGTTTTTTAGTTCACCTCTTCTTGAACCTAAATCTTATTAAAAGCATTTATTTATAAGGATGATATTTCACATAATTATTAAGGGAGCCAAACAGGAACATTTTCCCAGTGCCATTAGGTATAGGTAGATATAAACCTAGTAATTACAAGGTAGCAAAATGGCCTCTAGAGATGATTCCTTGCATAAAAATAATCTGAAAGCAGATGAGTATGGAATCTGTTTAACTATTTGGCACCACTGTGTGCAGTGAGATACCTAATCCCAGAGTGACAAAAGAAGGTCAAGGTCTGGTATGAAGTTTCTTCCTAGTTCCCTCCAGGGATAGGTGTGCAGAGAGTAAGGAGTCAATCTCTAAAGTAATGTCAGGCCAAAAACTCTATGCTATTGTCAGCTACTGGAGGTGGGCTGTGGTATAAATTAACAGAAAGTCTGTATATAGTAGGTCACAGAAAAGTGTAAGATACATGAAAACTGAAGGTATAAATGGAACATTTGTTATTTAAAAATCACTTTCTCAGCTAATTATCAAAACCTCACAAATCCCCAACTTTATTGCAATCAGTTTGTCATTATGTTCCTCATCACAGGTTCTCAACAGGACAAAAAGCAAGTGCCCAGGACTCATTATGGCTTCATCCTGTGTGATTACTGTACTAATAATCCTATGGGCCTTTACAGTCTTACAGACTGGATTCCACTCTGCCTGCTTACACAGGGACAACAGGTCCTAATATCAGCTGTCTGGCATGATTTCCCTTGAGTTAGAGATAGGATTAGGAAAGTGAAAACTAGGGCCTGTCAGGAAGCTAAGGTTCTGAAATTGCACTGGCAGGCTAGAATCTAGAAAACTAAGTATCTGGCTATGAATCAGAAGGAGCAGATCTGAGGTGTTAGTCCAATGAATTTATTTATCCCTTTGAGTAGAGACCTGGCGTATTAGACTGCTTTGAGCAGAAACTGCCTTATTTTAGCACTTGATTCAGTGGAGGAGAAATATGCAAAATTTGATGAGGATACAAATCCTTACAAAAAGACTAAAAGAAATGTTCTCAAAAATAATAAAAGGAGTAGGACTTGTGGTTTATTGCATTGTATTTTTTTTTGTTCCATCTCTTTGACTTTCAGAGAAAGACATCCAGTGCTTTTACTTGTAAATATTCCCTACAAAAATTACACTTAACACTGTACATCAAGTTCTGAAGTTTCCACTATGCTATTCATTCACAATAATGTGGATATCTGTGAGGCTCCAATTCAGCAACAATTTACACTTGTAACTGAAGTTACTTCCCTGTTGCTTGAGATTGGTGTCAGACATGCTGTCAAATCTATAATGGTCAACAATGTTTATACATGGAATGCTTGTCATCATGCCACCTATCAACTTTGAAGGCAGAAATGTGTTTATAAGTGAAACCTTAATTTAACTGAAAATTTAATTTCAGTTTCTTTTAAACAGTTTCGATTGTTGTTTGAATCCTCTGTTTTTAATTCAGTTATATTTGGAAGAATTGTTTCAGAGATGATTCTTGGCTATGACAATAGACTGGGAGAGTATTAATCCCTCATGGAGGAAAATGAGAAATGTTTATAGATGGCTGAAGAATGATCTGGACTTTTATACTCCAGAAAAGCATGCGCGATCATGAATTTGTCATTTGTCATTTCAATTCTTCTATTTGAAAAATTAGATTTGTTTGTGCTTAATATGATACTCAAACCAAAACTCTCTAAAGGCACTTGTACTGTTTATGCTTTTTTGTTGGACTACAAGTTGTCCACAGACTGAAGCCAAGAAACAGAATACAGTTCCAGTTTCTACGCTGTGCTATTAAACTCTTTTGGATGGTAAGTTTATCAACAGGGTTATTGCTGCTTTACCAACTTGTTTGAAGACATCCCTGACAGCAAGAAAATTGTATACCATAGCAAAAAAGGACAATATCCCACATATTTCTGAAGGTGTCAGCAAGTAACTGACTACAAATTTCCAAAAGGTTGCTGTATTCCATATTGAGCATTAAAGTGGCTACTAACCGACAGCAACAGTTCACTATGCTGTTCATCAAAATCGATTATGCAAGAGAATGACATCTGTAGTGCAGTAAAACAAGTTTGTGAAAATATTACCTTGAAGAAACTGTTTTTCAGTGACCATTAGTGGTGCACTGAAAGTGGTTTGTGATTTGTTTTTGTTCAAGAAGTGAGGCATCTGGTATCCAGGTTCACTGACTCTTTTCTAAGAGGCACTTTGTCTGAAAGACAGAAGCAAGAATTTGGAAAATGTCCTAGAAAGAGTTGCCAAAACTGTAAATTGAACTGTGGTCTGAATGCTAAATGGCTGCCAGTTCCAAGCACAACTTGATGAAGATCAGTCACAGTACTTAGCTTTGCTATTATACAATGTCATATGGCTTACCAGGAACAGGAATTTAATAGTTGTGTAACATGGCTTGATGAGATAAGACTTTTTTTTTTTTTAAAGAAGGGTTGGAAATCATTATTAACTGAAGAAATGGTACGTTTTTGCTAGTCCCTGTTTTACTGTAAGATCATAATATGTAAAGTCATCAAAGTGTGAACATTAGGAAAACACCCAGGGATGTATTTCAGTAATATCATGGATGACATTCTTTAGAACTTTGAGAACTGATCATTAAACAGTCTCTGAGTTTTCTGTTGCTGGATTTTTATCAAAAAGCTCTGGGAATAGACAATTCTTTCTAAAGAAGAATTCTTATTTACAAGTTTATATATTTTGTGATTTCCCCCTAAATACTCAACATTTGTTGTAACATTTCTGTTTTGCTCAAAGAGAATGCATTCAATTCTGAGACAGAGTTAAATTTCTATAAGGTAGAAAGCAATTTCCTATCCTAGATATGCAACTCAGTCCAAATAAATGTAAAAGATGAAACTGCAGAGCTTTTAGTTAAAGAATATTGTTATTTTTGTCTTCCTGTCCTTGTGTTGTGAGGTGTTTTATGATTGTCAGGCTGTATTTCTTGGATTACCCTTGCTCTGTGTACATTTCTAACTGCTTTCCTCATTGTTTAGCTTCATCAAACTGAGCTTTCAGTAGCGTGTCAGTAACAAGCAGAGAACTAGGTGTATCCATCAAAAAAGCACAGTAAATTTTTTTTCAAGCAAAGTCTTCAGTGAAATGTGAGCTAGATGGAGAGTGGTGGTTTCTGAACTTGCCATTGCCATTTTAATACATTTACTTCAATGGCTTCTGCAAACCATAGAAAAAGTTGTTGCTCAGAAAGTTTAGTCTCATAGTACTAAAGGTTGTTTCATTTGGACAGGATTCAAAAGCTGCATCCCAAGAGACTCCTTTGCTCTGCACTACATACTCCCTTGTATTTTAACTGGACTTGAATTCAAATTATTGCCATCATATGTATTTTCAAAATAGAAAATATGTTCAGATACAGCAAATTATGTTGGAGTAATGAAAACCAATACTTAAGAATGGTTGGATGTATTAGCATGTAGACTGTGACATGTATCTTGCATATGAAAAATATATATCTATTTAAGAAACATGCTCCAAAAGTGTACTGACTTGACGGGAAGTTAATAATGGTATTGGGAGAAATTGTAATTAGGCTATGAATAGATTACAGAGAGGCAGTGGTGTTTAGTATATGTTCTTTTACACTCTGGCATACATTTTTTTTGTATCATACATTTTTCTTTCCTGAAGTAGAAATGCTTTACTTTAGAGATGCTTCCATTTTTTAAAATAGAAGTTTGCCAACTTTGCTCCCACTTATAAAGAGGGAGATGTACTGCAGTTTGCCAACTACCAGGCTTTTTCTGACCCATTTTCTTTGGTTTGTATAAATAATTCATCAGCTAGTAAATAAGCATATCTGTCATTTCTACTCTTTTTTATAATGTAATACATTTTAACCATTTTTGGCTGTGTCAAAATTGTATCCTGAACTACCTGCAATAATGGGTGTTGCTACTGTATTTAGTCTAGTGAAGGGGCAGCAGAGTTGGAGTTAGAAAAGCAGCACTTCCTATGTCAGCTCAGCTGCTAAGTAACTATGGACAAGTAAATTTACCTCTTCATTTTAACTCCAGCCTTTGTCTATCACAGAATCTCAGAATGTGGGTTGGGACTTTGAAAGATCCAGTCCAACCCCGCTGCCAGAGCAGGATCACCTAGTGAAGGTCACACAGGAACGTGTCCAGGCAGGTTTTGAATGTCTCCAGAGAAGGAGACTCCACAACCCCCCTGGGCAGACTGTTCCAATGCTCTGTCACCCTCACAGTGAAAGTTTCTCTTTATGTTTACATCGAATTTCCTATTTTCCAACTTGCACCTGCTGCCCTTGTCCTATCATTGGATGTTACTGAGAAGAGCCTGCCTCCATCCTCCTGGCTCTCACCTTTTACATATTTATAAACATTAATGAGGTCACCCCTCAGTCTCCTCTTCTCCAAGATAAAGAAACCCGGCCCCCTCAGGATTTCCTCATAAGGGATATGTTCCACTCCCTTAATTATCTTTGTGGCTCTATCTTGGAACAACAGTGGTGTCTTATTATAGTCTTAAATTTTGGAATGTATTTTGACATACATAATGTGGCATATTCTATCTAAAATGGGCTGATTTGAGAAAAAATATCCCCATCTTGTTACACACATGATCAGTATAAGTGCTAGAGTTTAAAGTGAAATTGCTTTTCAGTAAAGGCTTGACTATTCTGGGTTTGGGATTATTTTGTTCGTTTGTTTTTTAAATTCATAGTAGCTGTGCTCTATGTCTGCTGTGGCTCATCAACTTTCGCCAGCTAAATGTTTCCAGCTCCTCACAGCTTATTTTTAGGAGCCCTTCCTTTTCCAAATGAACCAGAATGAGACTGCTCAGCCAGAGGGCTGCGTTATAGTCCAAGTGAGCTAATGTAGCCATCTGCACCTTTCCTGGTGAGAAGCTGCAACTACAGTATTTCTGGCACAGCATATGAAAGGCACCTGGGATCAGCCTGCCTCACTGCCCTCCCTGAGTAGAGCCTAGAGCTGTGAATCAGGTCCTCTTGTCTTTAGTCTCCTCCTGCACAGACGTGTCTATTCCCTAAATGGGACTTTGGTTTTACTTATTAATCAGTTATTTATTTTAGTATATTGATTTCTCGATTATTAGAATATATTACATGGAACACAATTCTAGGATTATCTTCCTCATATAACCACCTATCTGTAGTGGCACCAGTACCTCTTCAGCTGGTGTGCAGCACTATTGCATTGTCACCATGTGGCGCTAGAAGAGTAATGTGCTGGACTAGACTGAGAGAGGACAGAAGGATCTAGTTTCTCAGCTTCTTATGTTCTTCCATCCAATATTGTCTGTTGTTACCAAGACATGTATTTGAAGAATTGTTTACACGTGGTAATAGCACTAAACACAATCGGGGTGATTTTGTGGATCAAATTATACACTGATGACAGCCTATTTTAAGAACATAAGGCAGTTCTAGCAAATAATTCAGATTGCAGTCTATACTATGGAAACAAGTCATCCCTTAAGTATCATAGAGGAAATTAAATATTGTAAGTGGCCTTTACAAACATTAAATATAATCTATGAATCTGTAAATGGATGTTAAAGTTCTATAAAACCACTGTTTTTTCAGCTCACATCTTTGTGTCTAAAAAAAAGTTCTAATTTATGTGTTCCAGTAAAAGACTGTATTAATAATTTGGCTATTACTTTCTTAGAAAACTAATTTATTACCTGGCTACCAGAAATTAGTTTACTGTTCGATTAGCACAAATGTAAGCAATATACCAAGAAGAAAAAGAATTTGATAATTATTATCATGGTAAAGTACATTATGTTAAACTGCATTCAGCCAACAGGCTATTTATTGTTCTGCACGCTCTGCCCTTGAAAATTAATGCCAGATGTATCTGAAACATGTGATCAAATCTGAAAGCTAATATGGACCTAATCCAAACACGACTGAAGCAAATGGAATGACTCCCACTGATTCCAATAAGCTTTGGCTAAGGGCCAGTGAAAGTAGCATTCAAGTTATCAAAGAGCAAAGCTGCTGAAGTGCAATTGGAAATTTTTCTTGTCATTTGCTAAGCTTTATTGGAGAGACATCAGCTGTCTGGGACCTTACAACGAAAGTGTATATTTTTGGAATGTCCATTTACTACTGTTCCGATTATTTATAAGTGCAGGGAAATGACCATCTGTAATGCAGTTAGGTAGAATACAGCTGTTATTTGCTGCTCAAGACTGTGTAATCTCAAGACTGCTCATTACTATTGCAAAAATTATTAAAGGTATTAAAGTAACAGAAATAATTTATTGGCAGATATGTGAAAATGAGCCAAGAGACTCTATGGAGAGTGCAGGTTTTTTTCTTTTTTTCTGTGTCATTTCTCTGTGTTGTGTCAGTAAAGGTGTCCTGTGACAATGATAATATCTGCAGGTGCTCATCATTAGTATGGGACAAACATGAACATCTTACTGATGGAAATTCTACCTTCTTGGTGCACCAGCTCTATTTTGGAAGTCAGGAGGAAAGGTTTCCTATTTAATTGCTAGTTACACTTCTTACCTGAGTAATTGGCCAGGTTTGTTGACTACATTTTATTGATAGCCTGTTTTGAAAATACTAGTTATTTGCTTGATACTAGGCAATATTTGAAGTAGTAGTTCATTTCCTGTTACTTCTCAGCTGAAGACCTTTATTATGCATTCAGAACGGGGACTTCTAAAGAGTGGTTGTATAAGATAAACTCTTACTGATCAAATTTTTTCACTGAAAGTGTTTATGTGAGCAATACAGCACTATGTTAAATACAAACTCTGTTTACCCTGAAGTGTAAATTTTGCTTGTCAGTATGCAAAACAGAATGACATGAAGAAGCCCTTATCTAAGTTAAACTCAGAGTTCTAATCAATTTTATTCAGTTTTTTGCATTTTCTTTCTTATGCCAAAATCCGGGCCATAATTTATATGGCTAGTTATCATAAGACAGATCAGAGTGTAAACATATTTATTTCATAGCACGCTGTATATAAAGCATCCTTGTACTATTCACGGGGAAGGATGGAAAAATGGTTTCTTTAACCACAGTGAAAGACGATAGAGTATAACTATGATAGAATTAAATTACGTTGATAAAATTATAAACCTTTAGAATGACACATTTAAATAGTAGGGGGATTTATATATTGGTTCATGGTTGTCTTTTTTTTTTTTTTTTTTTTTTTTTTTTTTAGTTTTTTTTTTCTCTCTGTATAAAATGCAGGGCCCTTTTCCTGTATTTATCATTTAAATAAACAGTAGATTTTCTTACTAATATGCAGCTGCTTTCAAATCCGTGGATGGATAACTCTTCCTTGGGGACTGCTATTTCCTTCCAGTTCAGTTGGAAAAGAAAATGTTTAGGATATTATTCCCAAGTTCTGCCAACAGAGCAATCTCCAGACTTTCAGTGTGTTAAAAAAGCAAATCTGAATACAATGCCAAGTGCAAAAACTTATGTATAATATCATTATTTCATAAATAAATCATTTTTTTAAGGTTTACCTGGTGGTTTGAAAGAAGAACTACCCACTTCAGTTATGAAAAACTCACGGTACTGTACAAGGAAGACACTCATAAAATAAAGCTGGAGGTTTGGGTTTTATTATTTTGTGTGTGTAAGATGGATGTACTGACAAATCTCAAACCCAGTCATCAGCAGGCAGAGTGCTTTCTGCATGGGATTTGAGAAATCAGTAATCAGGTCTTGTGCTAATCAAGAATGTTGCTTCTGATGGCTCAGAGCATAGAAAGTCACTGTGCTACCTGCAAATGTTATAAACAGCAATACATAAGCAAGGGTGAGAACAGAGGTAATAGAGAGAATTTCTAAGCTAGACTAATCCTAATAAAAAATACTGCAACATAGACAGATGCAAAGTTGTATCTACAGGAACAGGGAATTCCAATCAGATTTACAGATTATGAGAAGCAGTGACTCTGTGAAGGATGCAAGTCCAATAACACTTAAATTCACACAAGAAAGGGCTATCTGTACAAAATCAGAGCTCATACAGTCAAATGGGAGTTAGGGAATGGCTTCTCTCTGAATGAAAGATACTGAGGAAAGCTGTGTTGGATTTCTGCTTCCAGTCTGAGAAAAGAATTTGTGCCCTTGATATTTCTACATACTTTTATCCTCACACTTCTGCACTGAGTGCATAGTTTTATATTCAAGATACAAAGTTTACTTTATCTGTATATCTTATTTATGAAAAATGCACCTTACTGATCCAATTCAATATTTTACAGATTAAGCTACACATCTTATTAGCAACAGTAAGCAAGTAAACAAGTATTTCATCAACAACTGTGTGCACATTAATAAATATCCTTCCATTGCAATGCTAATTATTTTTATAAACAATATGCTTTTAAAAATTCACTTTTAATAATTAATATCCTTTCAGAGCATCTGTTTGGTTGGGGAGATTGCACTTAGAAACATGTCCTGTAATTTAAAAGCATGTATTTCTACTATCCTAAGTTTGAATAAAGCCAGCTGATGCATTATTGAACAGTTTCCCACTTGCTTATGTTTGTATGTGCAAACTGATATCTACTGGAGATAAATGCAAATCAGTACAGATTCAAATGTTACCTGTTAATTCATTTCTTTACCCTTGATGGAAATAGTTATTTCTAAAACCAAGCTTAGGATTTATTCATTAAATTTATACCATTTTGGCTTCTTACATTCAGTTTAAAATTAATGTTTGTAATCTATATTAAGATCCTCATTTCATTGTCTCCAGGTTTTAATCTGATTTTTTCCTAATTAATTGCAGTCCAGCATCACTTCTTAATAAATATCTTTATAGTTACTTCTTCCTTTGGTTCCTATTCTATTTTGTTGTTGTTGTTTTTGGCCAGCTAAGATTCAAATGTGAAAAAATGAAACAACATTGTTAAAAAAAAAATTGAACATGTGTACTAGAACATTTGAGAACCTTGTTCCTTGAAAAGTAAGATATATGAAGCTACACTGAAAGGCCATTCAGCTTAATTGAATCCTTTGCCCAGTTTATTGTTTCAGTATCTGATTTATCTCTGAATCAAGAAGGAAACAGCTCTTACTCATCTCTTTTTCTTAACAATACAATTTTTTGTCTTTGTCTTTACTCAAAGAGAAGGGTTTCATTTCCTTTCATTTTTTTCACACCCTAAAAGAGAAATGTGTTCCTCGGTTAAGAGAGATGGAAGTACATTTGTTCATGTGTTTTAGCAAAGCTAAGACCTCTCAGCAGTTCCTGGAATGGACTACAACTATAACCTAAGCACTTAAAGTGTAAGATACTGACAGCTTTATTAGTTAAAAATAGCTTCTATAATGTATTTCAGTTTAGATATCTTTAAGGCAGAGACATCAGCATGTCCTCCAAAATGAGATTTTACCTGTTTACAGCATTGTGATTCTTGGGATGTACAAAAGACAGCAAATAGCAGGAAATCAAGAACACATAAGTTTGTAAGAATGCTGCTAAGCACTGCTTCTTGAAAATTATCTTCCTTTTTCCCTGTATTTTCTGCAGTCAAATTTTGAGTGTGTGTTAGAAGGATTTAGACATTTATAATATGGTCACCATCAGCATATTCCACCCCTGAAAGTGCAGCTTCTACTTCAAAAAATTCTGGTGAAGTAAAGAAGGTAAACCAAGTAGCTCTTGCTGAGATTTCAGACAAAGTCTTGCCATCTTCAGGATGACTCATCTACTGTGAGTTACATATTGTTTAAGAAGTCACGAAAACTGTATGATTATGAATATACTAAGGCTGCTTTTTGCCTCTTTAGAGTTATTATTTGTATTTCATAATTGCTAAGGTAAATCTAAAATAATCTACAAACAACTTCCTGAGATGTCAGCAGCAAAGGATATAATAGAGCATTGAAACTCTCCTTGCAGAAATAATTTCTACAGAAAACTTAAAGCTGAGCAGAGCTATGTAAGCAAGCTTAGGATTTAACATGGCAAGTGTTTTTTTTATGCTATTTGAAGGTGACAGAGGCAGAAGATGAGACATTGTTTGCCTCGAACTACTTATGTACAAAGTTTGCCATTCCTGTATTTGATTTAATGCCACAAGATCTGCAATTACCACACTCTAAAATACTTAAAATGGTCTAGTCAATTTTATTGTCTAAAAATATGTCAACTTTTATGTCAAGTGTGAAGATTGAAATTGTCACTTAAGAAAATGAAAAATGTCCCTGCTAATTGCACATTTAAAGCAAAAGAAATGTTTGCATTAATTTCACTCATATTTAAGGAAAAAAAATATTTAATTCACATGACAACATATTGAGTTTGGTATCCTTACTAGATTTGAGTCAGAAATAACCTTGTAGTCATAAAATTCACATAACAATAGGTAGTTAAGAGGATAAGTAGTTCAGCACAATTCCTGTCACTTCCTGATCAACTGTAGGTCTTGGTGAACTTATAAAAGACTGAAAGTCAATCCCATTCCTGGCTCTTTGGTATCTAAAGCAGTTGACAATACTATGCCATGCCTGAATGCTGCAACTGTGATCCATTCAAAAACTCCACTGATTTTTACTGACAAACAAGTTGTCTTCCTAATTAAATATAATTGTAAAATTTTGCACTTTGGTCACTAAGTATAAACAGACACATTATAATTACACCATCTATGTTTTACTCAGTAGACTATTTCAGATAAGCCAAGAATCCAGGGCATATTTAAAGCTTGTTACTATCAAATAAAGCTTTTCAGTTACTTTTGAATAGGTTTGGATCAGGTCTTGAATTGAGAATGATAATGGAAGATTCAGTTTCATCTTTGAAGGTGCATGTCTGAGCATAATTAGATCTGAGCTGGTTTGAACATGGAGCTAGAGAAGGTTTCTGGAGAGGACTTCTACTAATTGAGGTGATGCAAAGATGCCTGTAACTGCATTGTCAAGAAGCCAGATTTCTGTGCATCCAGATTATAATCAGGGTGATGAAACCCTGGCACTGGTGGCTGCCCAGAGATGTGGTCACATCCCTGGATACATTCAAGGTCAGGTTGAATAGGGCTCTGAGCAATTTAATCTAGTTGCAAATGTCCCTGCTGACTACAGGGGGGTTGGACTAGATGACCTTTAAAGGTCCTTTCCAGCCCAAACCATTCTATGATTTTATGAATAAACTGTAAATTAAATAGGCAATAAAATAAGACAGTTGCTTAGTCCTTTGAAAAAGCAAGCTGCTATTTTCATAAATCCCTTTAATAAATGTTTTAAGGAAGTTAATTGATTTCCTGTAGCCAGAACGGTAGGCATGTTTCTAACAAAAATATCAAAATATAACTTCAGAAAAGTTATCAAGCAACAAAGTGTAAAGCCACTCTGAATTTGCCTTTATCCATTTAATTGTCCTCTCTTTTGATGTTTATTTCATCTGAGTTCCTTTCTATATTAAAAGGCAGCAGATCAAAATATATGCCATAACAATTCAGATTGAGATACCGCCTGAAGGGATTTTTATTTTCTCTAAACTTTTTTCTTTACATACAAATTTCAAATATCAAAGGATTAAGTGTGTCCATTATAAAAGAGCAGCATCATACCATACTTAAAGAGTTTTCTTTTGATTTTTTAAAGAAGGTAATAAATATATGTTTTTCAGGATCATGGATGTCAATTGCATAAGAAAAGTATGAATCAGTGTGGCTTTACTTATATGTTTTAGAAATTTTAGTAGTACCTTAATCAAAATGAAACTGAACTGCTGGCACTGAAAATTAAAACTTCAGAAGGAGTATTTCAGTAAAAGGACTGAGAAAGCCAACAGTTGTGGAATAGCACCAATGATATGGACCAACAAAACTAATGAGTGGAACAAAATTAGTACTCACTGCACTTTTGAAAGAGCAGAGAGGGAAATTAATGGTAGATTAACAACAAAAGGGACAGGCAGACTGCTTGAAATGCCCACTGACTGGCACTTGTAGAAGTCAGGGCAGGTGCTTCTGCACCAGTGCTAAAAATCTAAACATTAACAATCTAAATATTACAATGGGGAGATTAGAAAGCATGGCCTCAGGTGACAAATCTGAGCATCTCAAGAAACCTGCTAAAGGTGGGATAATCAGTGGGCAGCTTACCCATTATACAGGAATGGCAGAGTAACATGGGGTAGTGGTGCTGTGTGCGAAGAATATGTGAAATGGTAGCAGGATAAAAACATTACAGAAAAAGAGAATTGCTATAGCATCCCTGTAGAATAATTATTTTGCAAAATAAAAGTATCATGAGACTTGTGTTAGAAATCCAGTAGTTAGGAGAATTATTGTGATGCAGAAATGTTAAGTGCACTATTGAGGCTGCAAATACAGGGCAAGGAGTAATAATGGAATATTTCAACTGTAGACTATGTAGATTGAATCAGTGGTGCAAGCCATAGAGATGTAATTTTTGGATGCAATAAATGGCTGATTCCTACAACAACTAGTCTTAGAAAGTAGGGGAAAAAAAAGTGTTATTCTACCTTTGCTCTTAAGTAGTAGATAGGGACTAATTTAAAGTTACTGGTGGGCAAATGACCTTGTAATAAGACCTGCCAGCAGCCTACAGGCTGTTTAAAACCTTGTAGACACCCATGTAAACTATGTACCACAATTCAGCTGAAAACAAAATGAAGGCCAAGCCTCGCTCTGAAATTCAACATAGAAATTAAGGAGGTTCTCCTAGTGGAAAAGCCATTGGTCAAGAATGGAAAACTTGCCCCAAAGAGGAGAGCTGGAAAGTCATGAAAAGTGACATTTCAAATGGGATATGACCAAAAAAAAATTTGAAAAGTAACTTTCAGAGGGTGTGCAAGATCACAGAGAAGTATTTCTTAAATACCGCAAAAAGCAGAAGCCAGTACCATGATGAAGAAAATGCACAGTGATAAAAGTGTAGAAGACTATCTAAATAAATTCTGTGTGTTGTTCAGAAGATTTTGGTGATGTTTCTATACTCTTCGCATCACTACAGTCTTTGCAACCTATCAACTAGTGGAGCTAAGTTGATTCAAAGGAAAATTTAGATCAAATAGATAAGTTTAATGCTAATATGTTACCAGAATTGTATATCATTCACCTGAGATGCCTAAAGGAATAGAAATGTGAAATTGTAGAACTGATAGCCAAGGTGTGTGAACAGACATTGAACCAGAGGAAAGATAGGGAGTCAAAGTAATTGCCATTTACAAAAATGACATGAGAGAGAATCCTGGGAACTATAGACCGGTGAAACTGAGATCCATCCTAGCTGTGTGGTAGAATCTAATAAAAGAACAAGGTCATTGAGTGCATAGATAAAAATCATCAACTGGGAAACAGTTGCCATGTCTTCTGTTAAGGAAAATCATGCCTCACTATTTTCTGGGTTTATGGGAAGATTTCA
>VWZY01003877.1:51293-68584 GCA_013399075.1 Chloroceryle aenea | reverse complement strand
AAAAAAAAAGAAAAGGAAAAGATTAAGAGTATCTTTATATCTTTATATAAGTGGACTTTATATAGATGTTTTTTGACATGTTTCCACTTGAAAAATTATTAAATAAAATAACCTTTTTCAGGACTCATGGAATAATTCTTTGATACACTGATTAAATAATAGGAAACAAAGGATCACTTCTCATTATGGAAAAGCATTGACCAAGTATCAGTGCAGGACCTGTCTGGGATCAGTAAAAATTGATCTTCATTAATAAACTAGAGAAAACAAGAAACAATGAGGTCTGAAAATGACATTGACATGATATCATTCCTAATGATATGGAATTCAAAAAGGAACTTACAAACTCTATTGGGCAAGAAAAGAAATCAGTCAAATTCATTGTGGACAAAAGTAAGGTGTGACACACGTAGGAAAAGAGAATTTAAATCATGTCTACACGGTGCCGAGTTTGGAATGGGGAGTTATCATGCATTATATTGATCCTGGAGCCATGAGTCACTGTTCTGTGGAATCAATGCTTAGTGAGAAGCAACATCAAAAAAGCCAACAAAACGTTCAGAGATATCTGGATTAAGGTTGATTTTGTAAATGAAGTTTATGTTTGAATATACTTGTGGTTTCTCTGAAATTCTTCTGAATTTCTTCATCCTTTGGAGTAGGTAGAATTTTCTCAGCACCACACAAGTGAGCATCTTTTCCTCTGAATGGACTTTGGTGCAAGAAGAGATTATCTAATAAGATCTTAACTAAAAAATTAATTTTAATAACTTCATTCTTAGCTAAGAATTCACAAGATCAAATGCTACAGTGAGACCAAATGAACTGTCCTTTCCTATGACAAGGTAAGGAAAGTTAATTTGCTATGACTAATTGGAAAACATGTGTCAAACTCTGGTTATATCACACAATAGAACAATGTAAAAGATTGATGTTTAAGATAGTATGTTCTACCTCTGTAATATTTTGTATACTTTGTTATATCAACAAGAGGAAAGCTGTTGAACTGGGGATGAGAGATGGCTAGAGTTAACATACAAAGTGAAAAGTTGGCCACAGATAAGTCCATAAAGCATATCTAATTATATATTCAAGCGGTGTGGTACTAAAGAAATTAATTAGAAAGAAGTTCACTTATATATCCTAATAGCCTCATCAATCCCACTATCAATTCACCAAAAGGTGAATTTTTATTGTGTCCTTTCATAGGTATTCTGTACAGCATATGTAAGCATTGGGAGACTCTGCCATCAGAACATTTTAATAGAAATAGCCTAAGACTTCAAAGAGTCCTTCTCTAAATCTCAGTATTTCCTTTCCTTTTCTGATATAAGGTCTGTAGAAGTAGAAAGGTAGAAAATGGATTTAAGAAGCACATTTTGTAATCTTGTGAAACACTAATTTAGGTTTAGCTGAACCTCAGTTGAGATGGGCACAGTTAATGAAGCAGCTTTATGAAGCTCAACAACACTATGACTTGCAGTTTTCTTAAGGTCTTTTCAAGTAGGGAGAAAGGAAGTTCTCCTGCACTTCCCACCTGGAACATTACTTAGTTGTCCAAAGAATCTCCTTTTCAGAAATAATTGGTAGGGGTATGAAATCCCTTTTAATTTTCAAACTATTTCAGTAATATTACCTTTCCAAATGTTTTTGTTGGAGTAGGTTGTACCATCTGATGCACCTTGTGCCTATGTGCTGTTTTCTCCAGTAACAGGTGGTAGTATTTTTTAACAGATAAATTATACCATTCAGTGAGGCATCTGCAGATACAGAGCCTGTCCCTCACAATATATCTCACTTTTTGCAACTGACTTAAGCTAGTCCCCTGATGTGGCTTGTGTCTTGTGACTGCATCCTCGCATTTCTGCACAGATGCTTATCTCATTGAATTGCATGCTTAATGAGAATATGGATAATTGAACTCGATGTTCCCACATGGAATCTTTCTTGTTCTCCCATGATATATAGTCTAAACTAGGAGCCATCTATGTTTTGAATCAAAAGAGCAAAACATACTCCTCTATTTTTCTCTTCCAGGCAGTTGTCAATGTTACTTGCAACTCTAGAAACTTATGTCTACCTCTTATTCTGTCCACATTTCTGACTGACAGCTCTGCCCCAGCTCTCCCAGCTGTTCCCATTGTCCACTGAGCTAATAACTATCTTGTTCAGACAGAAGAGGGAAGAAAATAACTTAGATCCACAGCCATTGGTATTACTGCATGTTTTTCTGTAGCTATGTCTTCAGTATAGCTCATAGCAAGAGACTAACATAACTGCAGCCTACTGCAAGAGAAAGGATGGTGCCATCTGCAGCCATACTGATGGAATGTTTTCTCATTCAGATAACCTGAGAGTGGAACAGATTATAATGGAAAGAATGGTGATATGTTTAAATATCAAATACAGGTGACATAAAAAATTATACTCAGTTTTCTCTGATTTAGAGATGCTCCCTGCTGAGTAGCACAATAGTGTGTGCATTTCAATGCACATTAATGACAGTCATTGACTTCTCTGTGTGCTTTATGCATTTTGTTTACATAGACCTATATTTAGCTTTATGATACAGTGCTCAGACCTCTCCATCAAACATACAATGCATTTTGAAAACATTGTCCAGTTGAACATGCATCCTTCAATATTTACATAAATTCAGGTTTTTCTCCAGAAAAGCAAGTTACCTACCTTGCATTATTGTTGCCACTAAAATGAAACAGGAAATGGCTAAGTCTAAATCCCTGTGGTTTTTTATATACTATTTTAAAAATATTTGAGACTTCAGCTGTTATGTTTTGTTGTCTTTAACTTTATATTTTTATATAGCTAGATATAGGTATATATTTGGTTTAATGAAGATCAGCAAAAGAGGATTTGTCAAAGGCCTGTTGGACATAATCCAAGGAAAATTTTTCAGTGCTAACCAGGCTTTAATATACAGCCTTTTCTTCCTGCAGTCACAATATGCCTCTATCCCTTAATCCATTTGGTTTTTTTATTAACTAGCTAGAATTTGTTCAGCTCTTAGATTATTTCTGCTCGGATTCTAATGCTTTAGCTAAATTTATGCCTGTGAAAACTTGTAATTTTCCTTGTTTTGAGCACTGTGCATATTCTGAACCAATCCTTGCTAAAGTGCCCTTTGCTGAAGAGCCTGTGAGCTGGAAATTATTTCACTTTGAAAAACATCCAGTGTATTATTAAAACCATTTCCTTTGTCATATCCCTACCATGTTACTCACTGTTCTTTTCACAGAGGCTAATTAAACTTTATGCTGTTAATCAGTGTTGATAGATACAAAATACTGTAATGTCTTCTGGCTTTATGGATTATGCTAATGGCCATCTGCCTATTATTGATAAATTGTTCTTCAGTTACTGTAGGGGGAGGAAGAAGCTGTTTGGTTAACTGTAAAAGAAGGGTATTAGGTTTATGATGCATTCATCTGTATCACCCGTTGCCTTTAGCTATTAAAGTTAATATAACTGCAAAGAATATGATTTCATCAAGGTCTGAATTTTCTCTAGTAATTGTATATGAAATTTGTATGGTCAGACATCTAGAATAGATCATGACTGATAAGAGCTTGATGTCTATTGAGCATATTAAGTATTCAATGTGTTAAACCAAAGGTAGAGAGATACATAATTGAATTTTATACTGACGTTGTCTAAGGTGCTATTAACTATGAAAAGTCCATGAAAGAAGTCTAACTAAATTCTGTAGCACGGAAATCTTTAGCAAAATCTGTGTGTATAGAGAATGCCTCAACTAACTGCAAATCACAGCATACTCCACTGGTAGCAGGAAAATATCAATTATAAAAATTCTGATGCTCTACTTAGCAAGGTAATGTGCACACCCCTTTTCATGTACTGTGGTAGATAGTATCACATTTTCTCCAGTATGAAACATATCGTGTAACAGTCCTTTAGCAGCCTATTACATTTTGCAAAGAATTCCTGTGTTCTGCTGAAGATTCCAGTTTTACTTAGTTAGACTGTCTTTTTGCTCAGCCAGAACAGACATGTTTGAGACAGACTGTGAGACCAGACAAATGCCAGATTTCAGTTAGCTGAAAAATACCTACAATCATTCAAAATGTGAAAATACAGTTCCATTTCCTTGCTTTTTCTTGCTACCTGATGTACTTCTGCAAAATAAGGAAAAGCTGAAATTAGAATTTTTGATACATTTTGGTAATAAATAAATAAAACATAACTGAGATTTTCATTAATAATGTCCCTAGCACTATTTGGGAATCATGTCAACACTTGAAAATAAAGGAAAGTTTATAAGCAGTAATGACATCAAAGGACTTACACATTTGCCTTTCCGTTCCTGGGGAACAGTGCAAGTGTGAAGCTTTAGAGCAGATGAAACTTCACTTTATTCCAGTACCTTAAAATTAAACTAATCTGTGAATACTCAGTGCTGAGAAAGGGAAGTCTTCCAGAAAGAACTTGAAAACTTGATGAAGGAGACCAAGGATTGTTCTATGGAAGGGAACAGTCTGACTGATAGAATAGTAATTTTTGGCAAACACATTCTCTGGTCACTATTATATTTTCTGTAGCTATTGTTTTTCATTAGACTACTTTATAAGCGGTGGGTATGAGTAATGAGCCCAAGTTTCCTTGGAGGCTACCAAAACTTCACAAAGCCAGGAGTTTGTTTCATGATGCCTGTCTGTGCATCAAAAGTTCCCTCAGGCAATCTGGAGAAGTTCTGCTTGAATTCTGTAAATGCTCTGAAGTACCATTGAAATTCTGTATCAGTAAATTGAAACACTGAACAGTGGTGTTTTCTCTGAATACAATTCTTATTATGTATACCAGCAAAATATGAATGGCTAGAGTTAGCACAAAAGAAATGATTGCCTTGTATATAATTTCTATAAAATCTACTAATTTTTCTTTCATGCAAGAGCAAAGGAGATTTCCTGTATGTTTCTTATGAGATTATACTTTCATTAATGACTTAACCTTACTACTCTGAAGAGTCACATGTGGCACCTGATGTGCCTTCCTCACCCCACCTTCCTCACCCCACCTTCCCTTATGGTCTCAGGATCCTTTTTTAAGCTCATTCTTGAGCCTTGCTTCCTGCCTGAGCAGTGCTGTACAGCTGATGATTTCCAGCTTGGCCACCACCATGCCTCTGCTTGGCCATAGGCATACTTCCCAGCTTCATCTCAGACCTTTCATATCTTGCTGGATCTACCTTGTGCTGGCTGGGCTGTGTATGATCCTAAGCTATGGACTGACTTTACAGCTTGACTTCACACCTATGTCATCACTGTGAAACTGCTTGATAATCTTGAGTTGTGGTTGAACTTGGCTACCACCTCTTTCATTGGTTGGATACTGGGGGACCAACACTGTCTCGTGAGGCTCTGCTGTGCTGGCTGGATTATCTCCTGTCTCCACCTTCCCTAGGGAGCAGCTGGGCCTCTATTCCCTGACAGTTTGTTGTGGAAAAGGCTAGAAAGAGAAGTGTCCTATCACAATTTGTTTCTCTTTTCTGGGATGTTCATATTATCATGTCTGTATTTTGTAGGATAGACCCAAGAAGCTGCCCCTTCACTCTTACACTTGTCTTGCGTTCTGTTTTTTGTCTTGTAGGTGTCTTAGATTCCCTAGGTACTTGAATGTGGAGTATTGAATTTTCAATAAAGACAAAACCACAGTCATGAGGGATTCCCCATGACTGATACCAGGTTTACATCCTAACAACACTCCCATGGACTTCCCTCAGGGTCACGCCTGAATATAGCACACTGCTAGTACTCCATAGAGAAAAAACAATTCTTTATGTTAGTATTGTATATAATTCTTTAAGCTAGTATATAAGGCTGCACATTTGAAGACTATCCTAAAAACATGATTACCTGCTTCTGGAAATGGAAAAGGAAAAATCAAGAAGAATTGTTGAACATTACTGAAAAATGCTGATTACTTTTGGAAGAACTGAGATGTGAGATGACTTTTTGGATACTTTTTCAAAGCAATGTTTTTGCTTATTTTTCTAAAAAGTGGATAATTATTGTAGATGACCTGCTTTAGGTGTTAAAAGTTGATAAATTTGCCAAAAAAGCCACTGATTTAACAGCGCTTGTAGTTTGTTTTCTTGCTTACAGCAGTGTGATTGAAAAAGTCACCACTCCCTAATCTTAAAGGCAGAATTACAGAATGCCAGTCAAGTTAACATTTGATCACAAAGCTGCAAGTAATTTCAGACACAATTTTGCACAGTATCCAGGACAGCAGTGGTTTTATGGTATTTAAAGGTAGAAGAAATATGTAACTACTACTTTGCTAATATTCATAGGTGATCACTGTAGTTTTCATGTATTTTGAGTTTTAAATGTCAGTTCACATAGTGGGAAAGAAAGGAGTCTCTATGAAAAAATGTTGCATTTTTTCTTAGGAAAATTTGTGAATGTGTGGTCAGTTGGAATTTACAACTTTCAGAGAGGTAAAACTATTTATAGTGATAGCTAATTGCTTACAGATAAATAACTACTTTCTGTGTATAATCTTTTTATTGTTTCAAAATATTCTATGTACAAAACCAAATTATTGAAACATACCAAAAAGTTTTTTTCCCCCTCCCTTTTGTCACAAAAGTGTATTCCTAATTTAAAAATGAATTAAGTGTAAACCAAGAGGGAAGGTCCATTTCCATGTCTCTCTTCTGTTCTGTAGGAAAGCTTTCATGTTACAGTTCAGATGGGAGTTGCAGGTAGTAGTGTGCATGAACACTCACACTTGTTCTCTCTCTCAAAACTTGCGTTCCAGTTGGTAGGAAGAATTTGCTTTGAGAATGGGCCTGTTTCTCCACTCTTTAGGATGCCTTACAATACGCCCTTTTGCACAACCATCAATTCCTGACAAACCCTTCTTTAAGGTAGTTAAGAAGTTTCTAGTCCTCTGTTTTTTACCAGGTTGTTTTCTTCTGCTTGGGTAGCAGGTATTTATTGATGAAAAACAAATTTCACACAATAAGTCAATCCTAATTTAATAAATCTCAGTGAACAAACTTTGCCATCTCAAATTTTCTTTTAGAAACCTTGAAAACAAATCCCTTTAGGGTGAGACAGAGCAGCTGGGTTCTTGTGTATGACTCATTGTTATTAAAACCATCAATCCATTGAAAATAAGTCAAACTGCAGAATGTGCTTGTGAAGGTACTACACAGATTACTAGGCAGATGCAGAACTACTTACTTTATGTTTTCATGGGGGAAATGAAAAGACACAATGCCTAGATTTATTTAGTTTTTTTAATGACTCATGACTGAAGTGAGCTGCATCTGTCTTCTATAGCAGCTTTATAGAGCTTGAAAGAAAATACTGGAAACTTTGCAGTCCCTTGTGCAAGTGAGCATCCTAGGGCATTGGTTAAGGTAGTCAAGAGAATATCAGTGCCTGATAAAAGAAATTAACAGGAAACTGGGTGTGAAAGTATTGTGGAAGGCAAGTTGATTTTGAGTTGCAGCATCTTTTGTCCCAAACCAATCCATTTCTTTGGATAATCATGAAGAGCAACAAATGTTGAGTAACTGAAATGAGAGCAGTTAGTGCTGAGAAAGATTTTTATGAAATGTAGCTTTGAAAGGACCTCACAACTTGTCAAGGAGCAAATAATGCTTTTGTTGACCAGCCAGCAGCATAGTTTAAAAGCAGTCAAACAAAATGAAGCAAACTGTGTGTTTTTATCAATGTGTTGTGGTATTAACCTCATGACTTGTGTTTATCACAGAAACCAAGTTGTTGTCTCTTAAATGAGACAATACATAGTATGACAGAGGTTGGCTTCAGTGCATCCAGGTTAAGGAGTCATGGGTTGGTTAAGCTGAATGAAAAAAAAAAAGCCATGCTAGTGAGTACACTACTGTCACACCGTAGTTCTGTGCCTGCCAGCATTGTCTCTGAGAAACTGAACAGCTCATTGGAAGCATATCCCTATGATGCATAGCTTTCTGTTTAATTTTGAAATTTTTCTTCATACTAATCTGCAAAAGAACCCTGTCTTTTCTTTCTGGGGTTAATAGCAGGAGGCACTCTTGCCCTGGAAATCCAAGATGTGAATGCACATCCACATGTCTGTGTGTGTTGGTGTGGCAGTCTGCATTCTCAGTAATGCTTAGAATATAGTTTAATTCATCATAAATCAGACTGTCAGGCTACCATGGATTTTTAAATCTTTCCTCGATATTACAAAATGTGACCTTAATGCTCTTTGTTTTCTTCATTGGTCAGCATAGCACTTGTGACAGTTTGGCTCTGTAGCACTCATGATCTACACAGTCTCGTGAGCAGAGCTGAATCATAGAGTCATTCAGGTTGGAAAAGACCCTTGGGATGATGATTGTGATCACCATTAACGCTACTCAACAAAGTTCACCCCTAAACCATGTACCGCAACACCACATCTAAATGACCCTTATACACATCCAGTGATGGTGACTCAACTACCTCCCTAGGCAACTTGTTCTGGTGTCTGACTACTCTTTCTGTGAAATTTTTTTCCCTAATGTCCAGTCTAAACCTACCCTGTTGCAGCTTGATTGAACTTGTGTTTAACTGTTTTTCGCCTGAAGAGGAGCAAAGCTGCAGAACGTGCAAACAATATGGTGTTAAGGATGCTGAACACGGCATCCTTGCACAGAGTACATGGAGATAATTTTTGATCAAGGCCAGAGTACATATGTCAATGTAGTTCACCAGTAAATTACAATTTTACAAATTACATAACCACCAGAAGACAAGTTTATTTAATCTTATAAATCTGTCATGGTTTAGACCCCCACCCAGGGAACTAAGCACCACATGGCCACTTGCTCACCCCTTCCTTCCTCATGGGATGGCAAGGAGAACATGGAGAAAAAAAGGCAAAACCCCGTGCATTGAGTTCATTTAATAGAACAGCCCAAAAGGAGAAGTCACAGCAATGATAACAATAGTAATGAAAGAATATATATAAAGTGAGGGATATAAACTTCACAGACTGGACTAGCTCTGCACCAGTGACTGTGATTATGTAGCAGGCGTGATGTCAGTATGGAGTTGAATATCCCATTGGCTGGTTGGTTGTCTATCCTGGCTGTGGCCCCCTCCCAGCTTCTGGTGAAAATTAACCCTATCCTAGCCAAACCCAGGACAAAATCTTAGACTACGATTAAATAATAAACTTAGTCAGGGAACACTCTGTACTCTGCTATGCCTTGCTTTGTACCAACGGTTGAGGAAAATGTGTGTAAACTCTGGAGGATTTTAAAATGAAAAAGATTAATGCTTTGCTTAAAGCCTGCCGTGAAGGCAAGTCTGAGGTGCCATACATAGTTTTGCAGCAGTGAAACTGGTTGATCCTGGCAGGACACAACCAATTCCCACGGTCAGTGCAACAGTTCACAAATTCCAGGATTCTTCTGAAACAGAATATAGGAGGAAATCACACAGTGCACATTTATACTACAAAGACAGCTCATCTGATAACCAAGAGAGACAGTTAAACAGTGTCTGACAGGAGGGAAATAAAATGTCTAAATATGGCGTGATGACAGACATGGAAGTCCCCAAAAAATTCCTGGTGGAATTAGATACTCACCCTTTTCTTCCATGGAGTTTCCCTAAATTCAAAAAGAAAAAAGAATTTCAAGTACGCTGTGACCTTTTTCCTTTATGATTTTTTTTTTTTTTTTTTTTTTTTTTTTTTTNTCTTTTTTTTTTTTTTTTTTTTTTTTTTTTTTTTTTTTTTTTTTTTTTTTTTTTTTTTTTGTGGATATTAACTCCAACAGTTATGTATGTGCTTAACTCCAATTTTGTTGGGACTTTGATGTGGCATGAAGTTAAGTGCATGTGCTTTACTAAGCCAGAATGACTTGAAAGTGAAAGATGTGGTCATCTCTCTCACCTGTAATCAAGCTGCTAATCCAAAGAAGGCTGTGGTTATTCCAGCAGTGCAGGCAAAATTCGTAGGTAGGATGCAGAGACCAGCAGAAGGGAGCAGTGCATAGTAAGATGGTCAGTCCTTAGGGAGCATGTGGAAAGCCATTCAAAGGAGATGGGAGAAGCATGTAGCAGCAAAACCTTCTTCAATACAGAGCTGGAATCTGAAAGAAGATTAGTTCCTTTTTCTTTCTGGTATCAGTAGAAAGAGAGATTGAGATTGTGAAATTCTGGTGTTTGTGGTGATGACTGAAAAATCTTACTCTAAGATGATGAGGGACCAAGTTGTACATAGGACATGTATACGATACACGTATACAATACATGTGATGTATCGTAGCTATTATGTCTGTGTGACAGCAGGGGGTGGAGCCATTTCACAACTGAGTGGACTCAGAACTTTGACAACTCTTTAATAATGTAATTATTTAAACTTTCTGTTAGAAATAGGGTGTTTTAGGAGAGGAACATAGCTTGATCAGTACTAATCTATTAACAATGTATGGACAAAATTCAGTTTAACTTTGCTGCTTTTCCTGATTAGAGGTTTTGCTGACATGTTGAAGCTGAAGGCTGCCACAGAAAATTCCCACCCTTTCAGGTCTTGAATTGGTACTTAATCTCTATTCCTTTATCAGGATATTGCATCACTTCCCATGTTGGCTTATTTAAAGATGAGCAGCATTAAAAGCTTTGGACACAAACAGAATATATAATGATGTCACCACTGTCTTAATTTCTAAATCTGCAAAGAGGAGACACTAAAGCAGTAAGTCCTTGTCTAACTTGCAATGACTTCCACTTTTAAAAACCTTAAATATTGTTTTTCACAAGATAGCTACATAAATCTTTGGGCAGAAAAGTGAAGAAAGGCCTATTCAGATAGAAAATACAGCGGGCATGTTAAGCAGCCTGAATGTAATTACTTAAAATGGGATTTGGTTAGGACATTGGAGTTAATTAAAAAATATTGCATAGTCCTGTATAACCAGAAGGAGTCAGGATCATGGCAGATGTCAGTCCTGAATGATGGCACATCAGTCAGAGCACTAATCTCTTGCACTGTGTTGGGACATTGGCTCAGAACTGACTTAGAGGGAGGAAACTGTCTTGATTGATTTATAGTGAAGTGTGGTGTTTGTGGCATAAGAAGTAATTTTAGAACTATTGTGAGAATGATGCCTTTTTATATGCTACTTCAGTACTAGACAAAGTGTGCAGCCCAAAATGAAGCAGGGTGTTTCCAATAGAGAGATGTATAACTGAAAATAAGGATACTTTTGTTCCTCTTCATTGCTAGGCCTTGGGGAAAAAAAGTACTTAAACTTTGGGATTCAGTTTGCCTGTCCATAAAGCAGGATAACAGCACTTTCTTATAAAGACAATCTGAAGATTAATTCCTCACAAAGTGGTGTAAAATTTTGAAAGAAATTGTTCTAAGATGCTGGGTAAAAAGGTACTCTTCAAAATTCGATGTCTTACAGTCATGAGCTGTGAAGTGGTAATTTTCTCAGGGAATAAATTTATTTCCATTTCTGGAAGCATTTCATGAGGCACCTACTGATAAATAGAGAAGAAAAGTAAAGTCCAGATTTCTAGTATGTAATTTTTCCTGACTACAAAGTTGGAGACAAGATTAAAATCCATGCCTCTATCTTCACTATGTATTTTTAAACCAACATTTCACAGCTAGACTTATCTTCAGGAACAGGGATTTTCTCTTTCTTCTCATTTTCCTTCTTCTCACAGAAACATGACTTCTTTAGTTCCTGAGAATGCAAGTGTCTAAAATTTGGTAATACAAAAGATCGAGTGATAATATTATTTTTATTTTTATTTTTCTTTCAAAATTTCATTCCAGAAGCGTGAAGTGAAAAACTAAGCAACTGTAATTACATTTGTTCTACAAGACAAGTCTCTTGTGAATTTATCAAATTACAAATTATAGAATCAAGGCCATACATTATTAAAGGTATTTTTACATTCTTTCAGCATATGTGTATGGCTCTGCCATCCTCTGTGTAGGGGATTGGGGCACAAGATTAATGCCTTATTTCTCTGTTCTGAATGAAAGCCTTTTCCTGTTTGTTCAGAGCACTAGCTCAAAGGGATCTACTTTCCTGCTTATGCTGATCATCAGCAGAGTGTCAATGCAGAGCATCTCCTACTTTCTATGTACTTTCTACAGTGCATTAGTGGGAATGGCTAAAACAAAGTAAACCACCATGCTTTTTTAGTGAGCTCTTTCATGTCCAAGTCAAAGAAGAGAATTCTTTTCTTTGATTTGCCTCCTATAGATAATGGGTTACAAATTCAGCAAAATAACATGTATATTTTGCCTCCTGGGAATGCATACCAAATACGTAGTTATGGTTACGCTATTGTTCTGCCAAACAGGGCAGCAAAGTTGATTAATTAAATGTTAACATTAAAGAAAATATAGTTTTTATCTCTAATGTGGCCTTTCTATTTTTTCTGTTAGCCTCATGACCTAATCACCTGGCAGGTGGTTGTTTATTGTGGTCTGAAGTTGTGCTCCCCTAAACACATTAATTTTTGGAATAACATTTCATCTTATCTGCTCTGGTAATTTTCTTTTTTTTTGGTAATGAGTTTCTTGTCAGAATGTCTGCAGAAAAGCTCTTCTTCCTCCCACACCAAATCCTCCCACTGTAAAAACCCCCATTCAATCTGCAACTTGAACAATTAGTTTTTAAACATCTTGAGTTACTTTCAGTAGTTTATTTGAGTATAGCACAGTAAGACTGCTGTTGACCTTTCCTATTTCCTCCTAATAGAAGCATGATAACTTTTGGCTTACATAAAAAGAGGACTTTCTTAAAGGGAATGTGTAGTTCTAAGACAAATTACTGTTAAGAATTTGAACCTAAGGACAATCAGACCTCAGTAATTAATAGAACAGTGTTTTCCCCTGTAAAATATATTAACTGCACAGTAAATATAAAGCAAACAATCACTATGGTGGACAAAAAGGTCATGAAGTTTGCTCACTTGAAGCAGTGTTCTATCCTGTTTACAAATCAACGAGGGTTATGGTCACATGTGAGATGCTGCATTTGACCTCAAAACCAAAATATGTTGGAAAAAAAAATGCTCTTTAGAATGCACAGGAGAAGAGACAGAGCATTATGCACTGGGAAATGGAAGTCTTGGGGATGGGATTAACATACTGATTCTGTTACTGGGCTGCTTAAAGCAGCTGAGTAGCTTAAAGCAATATGGAAGAAATCAATTTTTATCAAAACATGGCTAAAATAGGTCTAGAGAAATGGAGGAATTGACAATTGACTAGAGTAATTAGACTACCAAAAAGATTTTCAAACCAGGTATATTTTGGGTTTTTTTGGAAACTGAGTGTCTTGGAGACACAAGTTACAGGGCATGTTACGCAGTTGCTGAGGGCAAGAAAAGGCAAAGCTGACCTGAGACTTTTTGTGCGTAGACTTACTAAGGGACCAAGCTAGCTCTTTGCTCGTGTCTCAGTGTTGAAATGAATCTCTGTTGACTTAAATTCCTCTCAGTGAAGAACCTGAGAAAATAAAATTTCATATCCCTTTTCGCTTAAGATTCCTGGAAAAACACTGAGAGTCAGAAAAGGGACATTTTAAAAAAGTGCTTCTTGAACATTCTGTACCACTTGGAATATAGCTTGTAAAAGTCCATGTAGAAAGGTAAGTCCAGAATAATATGTACATAGAAAGAAAACCATGTCAAAACACAGCAATACATTACATTACATTACATTCTCAATCTGTACCTACGTATTCACTTCTTGTTAATATCTTACCATGTACAGGCTAAGACAGAACCCATATAATAGAAGCCAGAAGCAAATCAAATTGTTTAAGTATACCAGGAATACCACATGGGAATTATTAAAGTTGTTTTCTATATGCTGAATGTTTTCTGTATTTCTGAATGCTATATGGTACTAGGCAGTTGAAGTGGGACCAAATAATCTGTGCCTAAAAGACCTCACACATTTCCTATGTCCATCACAAAGCAACAAAATTGGCCACAGAACCTGTGGCAATTTTGAGAATATTTTAAAATCATTACAGGATTGAGGAATTTTTTGAATGTAGATGAGGTCAAGAGGCTTTGCACTGAACCTTTGTAAGTCTATATGAAAATATAACTCTTTCCCAAGATTTTAGTACTTCTGTCCATAAATGTTTTCAAACAGCAATATGAGATATTTTGAGATTTCACCTATCATTTAATTTTTATAAATAGCTTGTAGTGAGTGTTCTGAAATAGAGGGGAATATAGAAGTAAAGGACTACTGATGAGAATACAGGCAGCAGTGAGAGGATAGATGAATTGAAATTAGAAAGCAAGCTAGGTAAGTCTAAGGCAATTTAAAGGAATAGTGTATAGTAAAACTGACAAATGATAGGAATAACGGAAAAATTAGATTGTAGATAACATAGGGAGAAGACATGGCATTGTGGAAAACTAATGATCTGGGGAAAAAGATAATAGAAAAAAAGACTAATTCTGTGTCTCTATTTAGGTCTGTGCTAAGACTGTAATTTGACTAACTGGTGGAGTCACTGTCCCTGGCGGCATTTAAATGGTGCGTGGACCTGGTACTCAGGGACATGGTTTAGTGGTGAGCTTGCAGTGTTGGGCTGAAGGCTGGACTAGATGATCTTCAAGGTCTTTCCAACCAAAGACATTCTGTGATTCTGTGTGATTCTGTGAATCTGAGTGATGACAATAAAAATACAGCTGTGTACAAGGGTCAAGAGAGGGGAGTAGTATACAGAAAGTTATAAAATGTATAGAGTCAAGAGTGGTACAGTTCTTGAGCAGGATGTTTTCTGACCTCTCAGGTACATCTGATCTCAAAAATAGCCTGTGTACTGCTGAGTCTGTGGATGGAGCATTGAGTATCAGAAGAGCTTGTAAAACCTGTACAAGTCTGAAAACTCGTAGGGAAGTCTAAGGGAAGTCCAAGGCAGAATGTGGTGGCTGAGAAATGCTCACAATGGAACTCAAGTGAGAGATCCATTAGAGCAGCCAGTGAAGTTTAGAGAGGTCTGCAAAACTTTCAGCAGTCCCTTTGGTTTTGCAGGATGCCTAGTAATGTCCTGAGGGTTTCAGGCATGTAAGAAAGAGCATTCCTAACTGAAAAAAAAATAACAGTCCCCTGAGGGTATCTGTTGCTTCCTCAGCCTCTCCAATGACTTTGAACCTATTCTGAGATGACTGGCTATGGAGCTGCGTACTGTATTTGTCAAAACCATGTGGTATTCTTTACATTGCTGTTGTGAAAGGCACATTTAAAAAATTTAGGAGTGTGGCACAAATAGAAGCAGATATCTGGAGTGCTTTACTCCATCATCTCTTTCAAACATACTTGACAGAGAGGCATGATATGAATGTTTTCAAGTTCTTCCCCCAATAATTTTTGATGCTGTCACCATATTTCCATACCTGAAGTTGGCAGCTTATATGTTTCCATGAAAATACTATAGATATATGAAAGTGTCAGGAAAAAAAAAAAAAAAGTTATAATTCCATTTGAAAAGGCAATCAATCAAGAGACTCAAATCTATTGGAAATAAGGCTTCATTAGTTCTAGTACTCATAAAAATATTTGTTCCATGAAGTAAGCTACTAAACTCTAAAATAGAAAACATGTTGTACTAAAAATGGAAGAAAACCACACTGAACTGCAATTAGTCAGCTCCCTGAAAAGCCCTTGCTTTTCCATGTGCCAAATCCAATAGATCTAGAAAAAAAACATGCTGTGTGGATGAACTTGAGGTTACCTGTGCTGGGTTAATAGAGACTGAGATACTACCAGCATGACATGGTTGTTTTCCTTCTAAACCACCTCAGCTATTCATGAACCAGCAGGGTCTGGTTGAAATGGTGAAGGTTGGGGTCAGCCTTGGCTGCAGCAACCATGAGATAGTGGAGTTCAGAATATTGTGTGGTAGGAATAGGATACCAAGCAGGATCACAACCCTGGACTTCAGCAGGGCTAACTTTGACCTTTTCAAGAAATTAGTAGGGGGAATCCCATGGGACAGGGTACTAGAAGGTAAAGGGGACCAAGACAGTTGGACTATTTTTAAGGACCACTTTTTCAAAGCACAGGACCAGAGCATCCCATCAGGTTGGAGATCAAGAAAGGGGGCCAGGAGACCCACATGGATATGCAGGAGACTGACGGGCAAACTCAAGTGGAAGAGGAGAGTCTATAGATCCTGGAAGGAGGGAATGGCCACTTGGGATGAATAGAAGACTGTTGTCAGAGAATGTAGGGAGGCATCTAGGAAGACTGTAGCCTCCTTGGAGTTAAACCTAGTGAGGGAGGTCAAGGACAACAAAAAGGGCCTCTTCAAGTACATTGCAGATAAAACTTACACTAGAGGCAATGTAGGCCCACTGTTGAATGAGGTGGATGCCTTGGTGACAAGAGGATATGGAGAAGGCGGTGTTACTAAATGCCTTCTTTGTATCTGCCTATGCTGCTGGAGGCTGTCCAGACCCCTGGGGCCCCAGAGGAAATTATGATAAAAGATGAGTTTTGCTTAGTTGATGAGGACTGGGTTAAGGATCAGTTGAGTAATCTGAATGTACATAAATCCATGGGCCCTGATGGGATGCACTGTGGGTGCTGAGGGAGCTGGCAGTAGTCATTGCTAGACCACTCTCCATTATCTTTAGTAAGTCGTGGAGAACAGGAGAGGTGCCTGAGGACTGAAGGAAAGCAAATGTCACTCCAGTCTTCAAAAGGGCAAGAAGGAGGACCCGGGTAACTACAGCCTCACCTCCATCTCTGGAAAGGTGATGGAACAACTTATTCTTGCCACTGTCTCCAGGTGTATCAAGGATAAAAGGGTCATCAGAGGCAGTCAACATGGTTTTAACAAGGGGAAGACATGCTTGACCAACCTGATAGCCTTCTATGAAGGTGTAACAAGGTGGATAGATGATGGTAGTGCAGTGGATGTTGTTTATCTGGATTTCATGAAAGCATTTGTCCCTGTCTCCCACAGCGTCCTTGCAGCTAAACCGAGGAAGTANACAACAAAAAGGGCCTCTTCAAGTACATTGCAGATAAAACTTACACTAGAGGCAATGTAGGCCCACTGTTGAATGAGGTGGATGCCTTGGTGACAAGAGGATATGGAGAAGGCGGTGTTACTAAATGCCTTCTTTGTATCTGCCTATGCTGCTGGAGGCTGTCCAGACCCCTGGGGCCCCAGAGGAAATTATGATAAAAGATGAGTTTTGCTTAGTTGATGAGGACTGGGTTAAGGATCAGTTGAGTAATCTGAATGTACATAAATCCATGGG
>VWZY01003877.1:0-46189 GCA_013399075.1 Chloroceryle aenea | reverse complement strand
AGAAGGCTCTGGGGAGACCTTATAGCTGGCTTCCAGTACCTGAAGGGGGCCTACAAGAAAGCTGGAGAGGAACTGTTTACTGTAGCAATAGGATGAGAGATGGTTTTAAACTAGAGAAGGGTAGATTTAGATTAGATATTAGGAAGAAGTTCTTTACTATGAGGGTGGTGGAACACTGGAACAGGTTGCCCAGGGAGGTGGTGGAGGCTCCATCCCTGGAGACAGTCAAGGTCAGGCTTGATGAGGCTTTGAGCAACCTGATATAGTTGAGGATGTCCTTGCTTACTGCAGGGGAGTTGGACTAGATGACTTTTGGAGGTTCCTTCGAGCCTGGGGCATTCTATGATTCTATGATCCTATGATGATTCTGTGATTCTATTCTATGATTCTATGACTTGGGGAGGCAGAAGCTGGTCACTTGTTTTGAAAGATAGTGGTAGAAGGGGTGAAAGCCAGTAGTTGTAGTATGATCTATTGTTCAATAGTATTTCTGTGTGGGTTTTTGTGTTTTTTTTTTTTTATTTGTAATAATCAGTTATTGTCTTGTCTATTTTCTGTTTAATAAATCCCCTCACTAAGTTTCATACCTCTTCTATTTTATCAAGAGCTAAAATTGATAGGTCTATTATTTGTTACAAGCTCAACTTAGTCTTTTATCATGACAAAACCTCAGCTTGTGCATAATTATTTGCAAAGCATGGATCTCAATTCCTTTTCTAGTAGAGATTATTCCTTTTACAGAAATCTCAGTATACAAAATCTCCTTTTGCGTGCATCACAAAAGCAGAACTATTCTGTCTTTATTGACATTTTTGGCAATGCTGTATTAGGTTAATCTACTCTACTTTCTTTTATTCCCTTCCCTAATCTCTGTTTCTTGAAATTTTATCCACACAATCAAATAAAATTTTGTTGCAGTAAAGAAGAAGGGTATAGTTTAGTTTCTTAGATAAAGTGCAAACAGAATTTCTGTTTGTAATTAGAACCTGAGTATTTCTTCTCATTCTCTAGAGAATATGGTAGAAAGAGGAAAATCATTGTAATAAACAATTGTTCTTGTATGCCTCATGCTCAATAACTGTTATATAGATTTAAAAACAATCATTGGCAGTGTCTTCTAATTTTTTTGGCAAATCCTGTAGTTAAGTGAATGCCTGGATCTCTGTATTTGTAATATTTATAGAGATGGCTTCATGAATGTTCTGCTGAATTTAACTTTATGTAAAAGAGCTGCTCTTCATGTGTGTAAGTATCAGTATTGTTAGGACTGCAGCAGCTTTTATGTCCTTCCAAACTATGCTTAATCCTTGTAGGATAAAAACATGACAGGGCATTGTTCGAAGTTGCTTTGACCTAAATAAGTCAGGAAAGGGTTGGGGACAACATGTCATCTTCCTTTTGGTGATAATCTGATTCTCGGAAGTTTTAAAATACTTGTTCATCACCAGGATTACATAAGGATTCCTTGAATCTTTAAAGTCTTCCTGTATTTTTCCTGTGACGCTATTGACACTTTATAAAGTGTTTACCTGATTTAAACTAGCCAGAAGAGGAGAAGGAAAGGAAGAGGTAGCAACTGAAACAAAATAAATAAATAAATATCTTTGAATATATCATGATGCTGCATGAACCATTTAAGCACTTTTACTATTCAGACTTCAAATGCATACATTAATGCTTGATCTTCTAACCAAATAGGAATGGTTTCTTGATCAGGTGGCTTTTGACTGCACTGACTAAAGTGACTTTGCATAGACTTAAACTGAAATTCAAGTTTCTGTGTCACAGTTGCTTGGTGATGCAGTTGGTGATGCATAAAAGTATACTAGAAAGAAATAAATGTTATCTGCTTCACTGAAAATTTAGTGCATTGTTTAATGTTTATATATAATTGGCTTTTCATCATGGAAAATACGATTATAAACACAAGGGCATTATGCCTGTGTTAAGTTAATATTCACTGGAGAGTGCAGGCATAAAATGCTGTTGTCATAGCCGGTATTCTTGTATGCCTAATCCTTCCAAAAGTTAGACTTTGTCTTTTCTCTTTGCAGGTGGCTTGCATTATTTAAACATATATCAGATAATATTCAAATAACTTTGGAGTGATAACAGCTAAGTTTAATAATTGATTTATGAATTTAACAAAAATGTTGACTTTTTGGACACAATTCCCTCGTCAGGGGAAGGGAACTTCCACACTTGTCATTGTCTGTGACAAAAGAATGGTAACAACTTTCTTATTGATACTGAAATGACTTTAAAACAAGCTTACTGAAAAAGTCCTATAATTTTTTATTCATCTGGTTCCTTAAAACTTATCTAATTATTATTCTTGTTTTTTGTTTTTTTTTTTTTCCCATTCACTTTAAGGTCCCGTTGGTTGTGAATTTGAGCTTACAAGAAGTAAGAACTCAGAAACTTTTTTCTCTTCTTAGAATTTTCTGAGAGTTCATTTGTGTAGTAATGGTCTATTGTAGACCAAGAGCCCTACTTTTCCTGGTAGCAAACAAGATTCAGCACTGATATTCTGAAATAGAGTAGCTATTCATGATGCCACGCATGCAAAAATATATTCCATATTCCCTAGGACCAACAAATTGCATATAAATATGAATCCTGATAATAGAATCGAACATCATATGCTTCTGAAAAAGTCTAATCTGATTTAGAAACTCAGACCTGAGCTTATAATTGCTGGTTTATACTGGTCCACATAAAATATACAGGAAAATAAATCCATTGCTCCAGGGAGTAGAGAGATATATAGAATAGAAGCCCAAGATGCTAAGAAAACCGGAGTGTTAGTGGGAGCTTTAGTTATCTGCTTTTGGAGGTTGCCTTTTTATAGAGGTTTCTACATGAATCTTTACTGAGCTATTCCTGCGTCTTTTGTTTAGGAAGATTTTATAGTAAATTATTATATTGGATATATACATGAAAATGGTGGTCTTGGGAGGAATCAAAATACTGGATGTTATCTCAGGAAATAAACACAATCTGGGCCTAAAAAGCTGAAAATAATTTGCATTTTTGCTTTCCTCAGTTGCTCTCAAGTTGACTGATGCTGCAGAGCAATTAATTTTACCTTAATATGAACACTAAAATATATTAGTATTATGTATACATGTTCATACGTTAACTTACATCAGTGTATATATCTTGGTCTGTATGGATGTATATTTAGTTTCTCAATAATTCTTGAGAAGGATAAATTCTTACCAGTAGTGCTCCTCAAGCCATCTGATCTCAAGACAGTAAGATCAACAACACTTTGGAGCCTGTTCCATTAAAAGAACAGTAGCTTAATTAATTTTGAAAGGTATCTCAAATGTCAAATTGTTTCTCAGTATTGCTTGCTTTGCCTTTTTCACAGTCTATGATACTGTGACTTATGAGTGTGTTACGTATTAGTGTCTCCTTTGATGTGTTTGGTATTTTGCTACATAAGCAGGATATTAACAGCAACTGTTCTGAAATGTTTACTTGAAAATTGAAAATGTAGCAGAGTGTCCACTTGAAGATTCTGGGCTATAAAATGTAAGATGATTTCATCTGAAAGGAGAATTTGAGAAGTATTTACTACTAGTTTTATCCTGCTGCTTGCACTTTCTGATCTGCTTGCACTTTCTGATCTGTGGATTATGTTAAAAACAGGTTTTCAGTTGTACCTCCATATCTTTTTCTATAGTACAATGGAGTCCTATGTCTTGGGAGCATGCAGACAGTCATAGTTTCACATACATTTTCAATTATTAGAAAAACTGCCTTGGGGCAAGTACTCCATTCCTTTTTCTCATAGGTGGATTGAATGTAGTTATTCTGAACTGTTTCTATGTATGCCTTTTACTAGTGCCTCATTAAATATTACTAATGATAGAAATATTTCTAATGATGGACATACCTTTTAAAAAGACATTATTTTCCAATCTGATGTTGAAGTTATTTCTTTGTTTATTCGCCTCTTTTAAATGTGCTGCTTCAGTGGCAACTTGTAACTGAAGCTGGAGTGATTCAGTGAAATCAAGAGGAGAGAAAAGAACTTGATGAGGATTGTATGTTGCTCACCTACTAAACGAGGACATAGTCCCCAAGTTAGCCTCAAGCCTTTATTTCAGTGATTTGCTACTTCCTAGTAAAATGATAGCTAACAGCAAAATCCAACCCAGGTTCAATCTTACTCAAAGTAAATCTTCTGACAGATCATATACTTCAATTGCACCTAAAAATCTATTCAGACAGGTTGAACTGACAATTTGGTATTGAGTCCCTTGTAAGTGTGGGTAATCTCTGTCAGCAGCATGCTAATGTTCAGTCTCAGTCACATTTAGTACTTCCAGCACTGTAGAAAGGCAGAAATAAATTGTTAGAGCTACAAAAAAAAGAATGAACTGATATTAGTCATGACATAAGTAAAGACACAATTAATAAATATTTCCTCATTTTTTTAAAAGAATTTGTCCATCTTACTTTCTCTGCCTTGACTTTCTGGTTTCCAGTCTGTACATAACAGATACACAGAACAGAACTTGACTGTCAGTTGTATCCTAGCACAAATCTGTTTGGTCTGTAATGCTAGGGGAAACATCATTACTAATACTAGGGTATTGTATGGAATCGAAGTATAATTCATGTTACAGCTCACAGTTACATAAATGAGAGATGTGACTGTAATATTTATGGTTGTGTGGAAAAAGATGATTTTATATTTGATTTTTTTTCCAAAAGCATGCTTTTAAGTACTTTTTTTTTTTTTCAGAAATTATTTTATCAAAAAATTGTCCATTCACCCATTTACCACTAATGCATTTCCTTATTTCCTTCCATGCAACAGTTGGTTTAGTTCTAGTCAGTGTCATGCAGGGATGATGTTAATTTCTTTCAGTGCTCTTGCAAAGGAGAGTATGATGATCTCTAGCGGTGTTTCTTTTTCCTTTTTAGTGCAAATGTCGTTTCTTTTCCCCGGCTTTGTTGTGGTCAGTGCACTTCACTTCTTCCCCCTGTAAGGTTCAAAAGCTTTTACTAGCTTGTCACTTGCCTCAGGTAGCAGCTGGCATTGTTGATGAGTTCTCCCAGATGTGTAGAGCAAAGATGTGGCTAAAGTCACATATTTTTATGTTCTGGTTGCTCTGCTTTTACAGAAATAACCCAGCTATGCTAAGCCAAGACACCTTCAAATAAGTTTTCGTCAGTAGTTAAATGACAGAACATTAGCATTTCAGTAAGGTACTTGGTCATTCTTTCATTTTAGTTTCCATATATCATCTTGTTCTTTTTCACAGAAATTGAAGTAGCAAAGAGACTGGAATTCATATTTTAGTCTTGTTGATGTGTTTATGCATTTTGTATTAGATGCTTGCTTTTTTTTTTTTTCTTTTATCTGCTTGATGTAACAAATGGCTTACTAGCTCAGATCTTACAATTTCTTTTTAAAAAATCTTTCAAGGTGTCTGAAAAATGTTTCAGAATTTTGTGACAGTCCTTTGAGATCTCTGATTTGTTCCACAACAGACAGTCTGAATTCTGAAAGTGAGTCCATTTCTGTATGAAATGAGCAAAACTGAGCAACAGAGCTGAAAAAAACCTGTTTATGGCTTGGTAGGAGAAGTTTGAAAGGTTTAGGCGGACAGAGAAAAGCATACTGCACATAAAGGATAAAAGATTCTGACATAATGCCTCTTTAGCTCCCAGATCAATCCACAGGTTTCAATAGAGTTTCAGCATTTTAACTAGGACTAATGCAGGTCAAGTTCATAAATATTAAAGTAATCTGCAGCTGGTACATATTCATTATGAGGGTGTCATGGTTTCGACCGAGCTGGGAGCACCATGTGGTCACTGGCTCACACAGACAGACCCCCTTGTCTGGTGGGATGGAAGGAACAGGGAGAAGGCAGCTAAACCTCTTGGATTAGGGAGATAAGGAGAATTCAGTAGAATTACACATAAGGAGAAGTAACAACAATAATAGTAAGGAATCAATATATAGAGCCAGTAATATAAAACAAATTGTCCATCTAGAGCTGCCCCAACGACACAGCCCTCTCAAGAGACCCATGCAGCTGGGATGGCCAAAATTACACTTTGCCCAGGCTGCCCCCACCCCAATACGGAGGGTGTGACACCAATATGGTGTCGATTATCCCATTGGCTGGTTTGGCTGTGGCCACCTCCCAGCTCCAGATGAACACTAACCCTAATCCTAGCCAAACCCAGGACAGAGGGAAAGTATTGTCCTTCTTTAAAGTACAAATTCAGCAAGAATTACATTTACCAATCCCTTCTCCCAGTCCCTTCACTTCATGTTTTTTCTATTCCTGGGTTCCAGGTATTTTTTCTTAGGCCCTTCCCATTTGAGTGTATTATGCCGATTTACACCAAACTTAATGAGCTTTCTCAAGGGACTTTTGATTTGTATTTTTCCCCTCAGCTAACTTCACAGATAATGCTGTGAGACAGTCTTCAAAGTTACTCATAGTTTCTTACAGAGCAGGGAAACAACTGGGGAGTTTAGCAGCCTTTGAAAATGTGTCTGTTTCTCTTCTATTTGATCAGCAAGCTTCTTAAGTCAGGATTATGCCGATATCAACTGGGAACATTAGCTTGGATCTGAAAACACCATAACTCAGCCAAATTTTACTTCCCTAGGCTTGCCTGCCTCCTTTTTTTTTTTCTCTGTTCTTTCTCTGTAGATCAAACTCTCCACAAGTAAGAAAGCTAAAAAGTTGAGCTAGCTAAATCTCTACAGTAGTTTCATTTAGGATTAGTTTATGATTCACAGGACCTGATAAAATGAAAACCAAACAAATAAATGATCTTTTTCTGAAATGCTGTCCTGAGTGATTGTTTGACCTCTCACAAAGAAGGTACAGATAAAAAAAAACCAATTTAGGTTGAAAAAATGAATTCAAGATCTGAATTGTAGATTTTTTTTTTTTTTTAAGTGACTCTGCTAACCTTCTTCCTTCAAAGAGCTAACTGACTTCTTAAAGAGAAGGAGATCCTCATTTATACAGCAAGGAGACCAATACTGAGTAAAAAAAATAATACTAAATTGCAAGCAGTTTCTCTGTTTTTCTTTCTTTTTCAGCCATATCCTGATTGGTCTGTACATTTAGAGTTGTCTTTGGTATTCTTAGAGACAGATCCAACAGATTTGCTAAAGCCTGTTGAAAAATCTCTATTTTCTTGAGTTGATACAGTCTCCTGCCTGTAGGATAGAGAGTACTCCAGGGGCTGACTGGCGTGCTGTATTACTTATTATACATGGAGGGAACCTCTACAACATCAAAACACAACTTTTTGCCAACTTCGTGAAAAAAGTTGCAGATGAGAAATAGGCCTTCTAATCCTTCTGGGGCTTCTCTCAGTGATGAATCCCTTTATGGAAGTACGTCTCCTGCAAAATAATGATCAGGGCTACAAAGGCAACAAAACAACTCCTCCGCCTGGTGTGGTGGATATGAACAAGGATGTCTGGTGGTCCAGAGATGCCTGTTTTCTCTAGCAGTCCCTTGGACTGGCAGGAGGGACAAATTCTCTTATCTCTCCAATGCTGGCTAAGTAAATGAATGCATCGCTTTGGGATTATAGCTAAGAGAGGAGTCAAAAATCTGGCCTTTGCTGTATATATCTTCCTCATTGTCCACAAGTCTCACTGGAAATTCTGCTCTTGTTATAGGAATCAGTTAGTTTTACCTGTATGATCCTTTGTTAAGGTGGAGGACTGCATTCCTATTTTGCTGCTTGTTTTTTTAAGAAAAGCTAACAAATATTAGAAAATGATCTGCTACAAAGAATATGTGTTTTACTTTAAAATGGCCAAATTGAGGAGTGGTCTGCTGCAGGAATCATCAGAGCTGTGGGAGCTAAGGCACTGCGAAAAGACAGTTGTACACTCCTGAGAATTTTCTGTGTCTATTGTGTAGTCAGAGAGGCTCTTCCTGGGAAATACAGAGGGTGATCTGCTCCTGACTAACTTCAGACATCACAGGCCTAAAGTGCTCACTGGTCTTTCAGATCCCTTGCTGCTCCTGCCACATCTAAGACCCTTTTATCACAGTGCCTTCTCTTTTCCTTTGAATTTCCTTCTTCTCATCATGCCAAGTGTGTCCTATTGGGCAAGTGAGCATGTCCATGTAGGATTTGCAAAGTAGGAGGTGAAGCATTAAGGTCTTCAGACTTTCTGTAAGGCCCAGGCAAATCTGAACCCAAGTAGGCTTCACACTGCCTTATATGAAATTGCTCCTAAGCAATGTATAAAAAGATATATAAATAAATGAAAGATGAAGCTTATTTCTCCCCACTGCCCCTACTCCCCAATCTAGGATGAAGAATCAGCAAAGAGAATGATGGTAGCCTTAGGCAAAGTGCTTTGGAGATAAGACAGTAAAGGAAAGAAAGAGAAGACTGAAAATTTTGAGTATACTGTCTGCCTTGGGCACTTGAATGTGAATCTAGCAAGTCTGGAAAGACTTAATCAGTGACTAATGATTGTGGTTTTTTCTGCAAACCTTTTGTAATATTTGCTGCAAATTAAGTTTTGATAGTTAAATAAGCATGTGGGACAACTGCATATGTGTTTTGGTATCTCTTGTGCATATGCATTGCCTGTATTTTTCCACGGATCACTTGCCTGTACTGTGTTATGGCACTGGACAGGTTCAGCATAGCTATTAAAGAATATTCATGTGGAAGCTGGTATAACCCAATCCATAGAAATATTTTTCTCTTTAAAGAGACCTTATATGCAAGCAAGCCTCAGGGTGAGTTATGAAAGCATTACAGGTGGCTAAAGTAAGAAGTATATAAAACTAATGCTATTGTAATAAAATAATTATGTCTAGTATTAGTTGGCTTTGAGTGTTGACTAGAACTGTGCTGCATCAAAATGCTGTGATAGCAATATATCAAATAATACCACCTTTGAAATAAGTATACTTTGAAGCTTCTGGACCATATTCACTCATATACTGATTCCATTTATACTGGTGTGAAATTAATTCTAGGCAAAACTTTTATTGCAGTAAGATAGAAGAGGATGACTGCGCTTTAGGATGTTTGTTTAAACAGGGCTAGTAGTGCTTAATATTAAATTTCTTAGCATGTTGATTCGAACCCAAATAACCCAGTTCTTTCTCTAATGGAGATGTACAGAATGTAAAAATGCAGTGAAAGTCTCTGAAAGAGTTCTTTCAGGTTTTAAATGTACTGAAAAAGTGAGTTACAAAATGTTTTCTGTTTTCTTGGAGATGATGCTGTATGGACTTTCTGGAAAATTTTCACCTTTTGTACAGATACACATACCCCAACACTATCATATCTGATTTCAGCACTTCTGCTTAGTCTTTTCTAAGTATGGTTGTCCCAATGAGACACCAAGAAGGTAGGGTAAGAAAAGGAACACATAGCTAAACAGAGGTAAAGAGATAGTTGACATGTATCATATGGTCAGATGTCTACTGTGAAACATGAGGTTTTTAAAACCAACATATGTAGCCTAGTAATATTGTGCAATAGTAATTAATTGAACATCTCTGGGTATTCTTAAAAGGTGACAAAAAGACAAGTAAATCACAGAATCACCATAAATTCATTAAAAACACAAATATTCAAATTCCACCTGATTATATTTGAAGAATCATAAAGTCCTAAAAAAACCACTAGCCCCAAAATTATCTTTGAAATATTTTTTTTTTTTTTACCTCTTCTTTCAGTTCTATTCATTAGGTTGCCTAGGAAGTATGTAAGTCAGTCAGTTATGTTTCTTCTTTTGTTTCTTCACACAAACAATTCTACTAGAATAGGGAAGGGAAACATATTTTTTTTAAGTGATAGTATGATCCAGTAGATTCTGAAATATAATACACATACTAATCAGAAGTGCCTGAAATAATTTCAGTTGCTTTTAAAATTGCATCAGGGAGAACAACATAAAGGAACTTGCCTATAGTCACTGCACTTATTAGGAAATGTCTCAGAAACCTCCCCAGTGAAATGCAAACAAGATTTATAAGTCAATATAGGAGATGCAACAGAACCAGCTCTAAGAAGTTTTATTTCCTAGAGGTGTCTTGACATGCCAGTGTTAGCTTCCAACTTTTAATTTCTGCCATTATAAATTCACAAATCTCAAATCAGTTGTATGTTATGAATTTGTAAGTTGAAACTATGTCCTTTTTTGTTTAATGCAGCAAAAAACACACAACAAAGGAAATCTTTATAGGGCTAGTAATTGGCATGTCTCATTGCTCTCCTCTGGACCCTCTACAGCACCTCAGTGTCCTTCTTGAAGTGAGGGGCCCAGAACTTTACCCAGTACTGGAGGTGAGGCCTCACCAGTGCCAAGTACAGGGGCAGAATCACATCCCTAGACCTGCTGGCTCCACTATTCCTGATACAAGCCAAGATGCCATTGACCTTCTGTGCCACCTGGGCACAGTGCTGGCTCATGTTCAGCCAGTAATCAATCAGTACTCCCAGTTCCCTCTCTGCCAGGCCTCTCCCTAGCCACTCATCCCCAGTCTGTAGCACTGCAGGGGGTTACTGCAGCCAAAGTGTAGGACCCTACATTTGGTCTAGTTAAACCACATATTATTGGCCTCAGCCCTTCGATTCAGCGTGTTCAGGTCCCTTTGCAGCATCTCCTGCCCCTCCAGCAGATTGACACTTGCCCCCAATTTAATGTCATCCCCAAATTTACTAACAGGACACTTGATCCCCTTATCCAGGCCATCAGTAAAGATGTTGAATAGAACTGGCCCCAGTACTGATCCCTGGGGGACACCACTGGTCACCTGACACCAACTGGATGTGGTATCATTCACAACCACTCTCTGTGCCCNCTGTCCACCACATTGGTGTCTGCATGCTAATGGATGGTGCAGCCACTTAGTGAGCTGCGTAACCGTTTCCCGGGACCAGGTCCCCATCGCCTTGCGCCCCAAGCCAGGGCAACAAGAGGAGACACCCATCCTTGCCTACCAACTTGGGACCCCAGTTGTCCTGAGGATAGTCAGTCTTTTTCGTTAAAGACTGAGGCAAAGAAGACATTGAGCACCTCAGTGCACTTGATCTGAGGCACAGATATCGCCTCAAACACTGGAATGTCCCCAGGGCTTATCTTTAGCAGTAAGATATGAATTGGGGGACATACCAGTATTTGTGACTTAGCAACTTTAAGAACAATGGTAATTTTGCTTTTAGGTTTTTACAGAAGAGCCTGATCTTTCTTGATTAATTCAGAAATTATGCTGTGGCATTTTTTTTTTTTTTTTGTGGTACAGATTCAGGCTTCAAAAGGCTAGTTGTACAAATGATTTTCCTATGCTTTTGATTAATATTTTTACAAAACTAGATTTATACATATGTCAGTTCTTTAAAATATAACCTCAGTAGTACAGACTACACTAAATGTAGTCAATAACAGTCTTTTAGGAACACTATCTACATTTTTCTCTTCTCTGACATGTATACATTCCAATTAAAAATGTATGGAATTTTTAGTATAGAATAAGACTAATCAAAGGAACTTAATTTACATATAGAATTTTATAAGGTGTTTCATTTGACAAGGTAGTGTAGCAAGGGAGGAAAAGGTATTGCTAAATGATACTCAGTAAACAAAGTTTGTCAGTTTGAAACAGAAGGGTGAACTAAGGGCATATTTTTACTATAGCATGTATGGGTAAAGGCTTTGATTTTGTCTGTTGGGTATTGTCAGGGATAATGTTGATTCTCCCCAGTTCTGTATTGCTACCTTCCCAGAAAACACTGGTCCAAAAACACTGGTCCAAATGAAAAGAAGGACTGTAGGACTGTAGATTCCTCGTGGATATGATACAGATAACAAAGTTTCAAATTTTTACTCTCCATAGATTCAAATGTTTCATGTGTCAGTGGAAATGGGTATGAGCTGGTGTCATTTAGATTTTCCACAGAGCTCTCAGGATACTAGGAAATCTCCTGTGCTCATGAGACCTTTATTTTAGATTATTTTTTTCTTATTGTTTCAATTAGTAAATAAAAAACGTATCTGTCAGTGTTTTCTGAAGATGCGTTAGTGCCATAATTGTGTACAGGTTTGAAGAAGGATATATAACTAAAATACTGGCTTACACAAGATACACGTTCATAAGAACTAGTTATTGAAAACCATTCAAAATCAGAAGGATCCTGGAGTAACAACTCCAAAGTGGAGCAAACAGGCTATTCAGTTGTAACAAAGCCTATTCTGAAAGCAAAGTATTTGCATGTTGGAAGTTGGACCTTGTGGAAGCAGGTGGCTTGGTGCACAGTGAATACCTAATCAACAGAAGATTTGGTCTTCAAGGACTGTTTCCCATTAGAGCTTTTCCTGTGTAAGCACTTACTGGTTGACCTCAAATAAAGCACTGCATCCTTTTGAAATAATGGCTTACTTCCCGGGGTGACTGCTGTCATCATAAATGAATAAATTATGTATATTTACTTCTATTACAGTATTATGAATCTTCTTTAAAATCAGAAGAATGCTTCTATTAATGTTCAGGCAGGGCTGTGTGCGAGAGAAGCTGAACTAGTAACTAAAATTTGAGAAATGACACAATAGTATGGCTACTGAAAACATCAGCAAAATGTGATCACACTCATAACTCATAACATCTTCATCTGTCTTTGTCAGCAGCAGTGAGAAAATTTGATGTGCTTACAAATGTAAAGATTTTGAAAAATGGAAACAAAAATAAAAAAAATGCAGGTGTGCATTGCCAGCTGGTAATTTTTAAGTGTCTTCACCCCAACTTTGAGGTGATTGAGAGTTAAATCTCAGTCAGTGGGTCTCAAAATACCTCCAAATACAGAATCACAGAATCAGTGGAGCCGGATGGGACCGCTAGAGATCATCTGGTGCAACCCCCCCACCAAAGGAGGTCTGGCTAANGTCTTCTCCAGGCTAAATATTCTCCGTTCTCTCAACTTTGCCTCACAGGAGAGATGCTTCAGTTCCCCTCCTATCATTATTGTTGCCCTCTGCTGGTCTCTCTCCGGTAGTTTCCTGCCTCTCCTGAACTAGAGAGGTCAGAATTAGACACAGTATTCTAGATGCAGCTTTACGAGGGCAGATTAGAGGGGGAGGATGACCTCCCTTGATCTGCTGGCCAAACTCTTCTTAATGCACCCCAGGACACCACTGGCATTCTTGTCCACAAAAGCACATGGCTGCTTCATGATTAACTTATTGTCTACCAGGATTTCAAGATTCTTCTCAGGGCTGCTTTCCAGCAGGTCTACCCCTAACCTACATTAATGTATTGTTTGCTCCTCCACATGTGCAGGACCCTACATTTGCCTTGTTGTATCTCTTTAAGTTCTGCTCTACCCAACACTCCAGCCTGTCCAGGTCATGCTGGATGGCTGAAAAGCCCTCTAGTGTGTTAGTCACTCCCAGTTGTAGGAATACATCAGTCTGAATAGACAGTGAATGATATGCAGTGGTAACAGCAATTAACAATTAATGTGTAATGCTTTGTCATGTAACACTACCGTTGCCTTCATCTTTGTTTTGAGCAGACAGTAACAGAAGAGATGAAAGGAGATAAGAAATGAAGAGAAGGAAGCTATAGAATTGCTTCAGGTCAAAAAGGACAGAATTAGCACAGAAAAACTTAAGAATGCATGAAGGTTAGTGCTCTGGAAGCTAACATACTGAGCTCTCTTGGGACCTTGCACAACCATGAGCAGTAAAGGAGGGTACCAATACACTTATGGAATTGAAGAAAACTGGACTAAAAAGACTGCTATTCCATAAATGTGTAAAAAAAATCTGAGCACTCATAAGCCAACACAATTTATATGTGGAATGTGAATTTGGAAATGAAATTAAACAACATAATTATGAAAACCTTATTCTAAAACACTCGAGCTATTCAACAGATATTCCAATAGCTGGAATTGCATTTCTATTGGAGGATAATATCAGAGTGAAACCCTAATTTAAGACAATTTTAGCCCAAATCATTGCATAACTGATAGGATTAACATTTTTGAAGGCAGTCAGACCTTTTTTTTCCCTTTACTTGACCTTTTATTTTTCAAACAGTAAGACATTATTTTTTTCCTGAGAAAGAGCAATAAAGCCTACTGCAATCTAGTTTTAGAAGCTGCTCTAAAGATTATAGTTGATTGGCGTAGTTTGCCTGAACTCTCTGCATTATAGGTAACAAAGCTATGAATTATTTTTCTGGTTACAACTTATCCTGTCTGTAGAATGGTTTTGTGGCTTTCCTACTTGGACACTACCAGCAGTCTCTGAATAGCTAACAAATGAAATGCAATGATAACAGCAATTATCAGTGTCTCAGGAACTGAATAGTATCATATGCTGATACATATAATCAGACAAGACTGGTCAGCACTAGGGAAGTTACAATACACATAACTGAAGAGGTAGGCATGGCTCCATGTGACAGTGAGTCTCCCTTTCCTGCAGACTAGGAGAGGTGATAGGCTGCATGTCAGAGAGAATGATGAATTTTCTGAAGGGATCTGAGCAGTGGGGGAGTGTGTAGGAGGGAGTGGCTTTAGGGCATGACACCTCCAAATACTCAGCATTAATGTACAGTTGAACCCCCATAACTATTTCAGAAGAGAAGCTTATTAACAATAATTTTGTAGCTGAAATTTTAAGCCTTCTACCTCACTGAGGATATAATTATGTTGATAAAAATAGCAGCACTCTAAATCTTTCTTTTTGAAACAACTTATTTCAAGCAGATATTTTAACTAGCATTTTAACACAGATGCAAAAAAGCCAAGTTTATTTGCAACGTTGTTAGCCAGAGCCAGCCTGTCATTATGCTAAGCATTAGGTAATGTTAACAAAATAGTTAGTGCCTACACATCTTGTGCTGATAGTCTGCAGAAATACAAATAACAATTTATGAAAGCGAATAACTGCAGAACAAACAGTGAAATATTAATTCCCACATTGCAGTGCTAGGAAATAACAACACAAGTATTTGTGAAGTTGCAGAGCAGTTGAAATTCCAGTGCTTATCCACAGTAGTATTACATGTATGCAGGTGCTAGAATACAGAGCTGGCCAGTGAATACATCCAACTAACCTGTGACCTGATTAGCCTGTTATCAGTTATCTGCAGATACACATTGGTGCAATACAGACTATCTACTGCAGTTTAGAAATGAAACCCTAATGCTCCACCATAATTTAATGTCAGAGTGTATTTCCTATACTATGTTATACTCTATTCTATTATAAAAGCAGGGACTATTTTAAGACATTATTATTCTCTGTGAGTTTTAGACTAAAAATGGTTTCAGCCTTCAAAAGGTTTCAAGTTTAGAAACTTCACAAAACATTTCAAATGTAACAGAAATTACCCACACACACTTGCTTGGGTAGTGAAAAAGAACTGAATTAGAAATTATAATTTCTGTATGAGATAATTCTTAATTTACTACTGAAAATTTGATTTATTTTTCCTTATTTTTATTTTGTTTTTTTCCCCCCGAGATACTGTTGCCTTCATTTTTTCTCATGACTCTTTTTGTTATGTTCTTACATTCTGCCAACTTTTTTTATACCTGACTTCATACCTCTTGAATTGTCGCTCATTTTTATGTAATACATAGAAAATGTAAAATTTCAGGAAAAAAGTAAAGGACTTTGGAGATTTTTCTTAAGTTTTAATCTGTTCCTGCAGCACATAAGATAAAAGAAGCCAAAAAACATTTCCACACCCAGTTGCTTTGTAGTGTTTGCTGGATTCTCAAGAGAGCGAGAAAGGAAAAAAGCTTCTCTACTAGATTCCCTTCACATTTTTAGGAAATTTAACAAGATTTTTCCAAAAGAAATCAGAAAATGAACAGTTTATAAGAGACTGAACATGATGCTAAGGAGTCCAAGCATGTTTTAGGAATATAGAACAAAAAAGTTAAAGTATAGAAGTGAGCTACCCTGAATCATATTTTCAGATTACCTTCCTAGTCTTTTTTTCTCCACACATTTAGGACTTGTTATAATCCTGCAATAATCTACTCAAGGTCCCATATGAAATTTTAGTCCAGTAAGACATGGACCAGCACCTTCTAAAATATTTTTTTTTTCTGTCTCTTCTACCATATATATGCACATGCATGGTGTTGTTTCTTAGATAAGGACTTTGAAGATTATATTGTTCTTGTATTTTGCAGTATGATGGGGAGAAAAAGCAAAGGTATTTCTACTGCTTCTTTCTACTCCCTGTGTAAGTAAGCAAGATGGGTGATGTCAGCAGGTATAAAAAGTCACATGAATGATTTGGTTAAGGAACATCTATGGATGTGCTATATGAGTATTTGGGACCTGGATTTTAAAAACAGTGACATAGCAGACTCTCTATTGTAGGTTTTGGTCTTTCCCCACTTTCCCAACAACTGGTGATTGCAATTGTTAGATTTCCCAGGAGTTCTTCTACGACTGCAAGTTACACTGATTTCCATGAACTGATTGAATTACCTCATGGTAATTCAATGGTTCCTCATGGAACTTATTGGCACCTTAATGACCTTATTAGTAATTACCACTTCTGAAAAAACAAACCAAAACAAACCAAAACAAAAAGATTATATAGAAATTGAAGATACAATTCTTTTTTCATAAATGCTGAATTTCTGTTGGTAGAATCCTTTTAAAATGGTTACAAGCATTAGTGGCATTTGAGTTTAGTAAACCAACAAATATATAGGATCATAGTATGGCAAAGGCTTCCCTTGGAAGACTTTGGATTTAGATAGCAAATTTGTAAGCATTTCAGAGTTCATATACACAAATGCTTGCTGTGAATGAATCCTAAAATGTCATCATAGAGAATGCATATGTTCCAGTGCTGTAGATTACCAGTTTATTTGGTACACCTGTGAAGTCTTTGAATTGGAAACATAGATGCAGGTGTTTCATGCCAACTTGCCAGTTTTGTAGTCAGTATTAAATTCATCACAATTTAACAGACAGAAGTCAATTTATAATATGTTGCGATGCTTTGAGTAATTTTTTTCTTCTAAACATGTAACAAAATCTTTCTTAACTGTATTTGTCTAAATTACATTACTCAACTTCTCAAAATGGTTGAATTTTCAGGAAATACTGTTTGCTGTAACAATTATTTAGTTCATTGTAATTGTTTTTGGTGTGTTATGTTTTTGTTTTTTTTTTGGGGGGGGGGGATTTTCAGTCACTAGTTAATTGTGAAAACCTTAAAATAATAGCACAGCTTAAAAATCATAATATTCTACCTGAAAGAATATAAAAATGAAAGTGCATATAAGAAAGATCTAATTCTAACATACAAAAATAGAATGGTATAAATCCTTCATTTTAAAGACTTTTGTTTTGAATTGAACTTTAATCAAATTTCACTTTAAGTGTTTGAGTTCAAGCAGAGAGGAAAGCTGAGTATTAGCCTTGATCCTATAAACCATTTCTCCTGTGATAAGTCCTTCTTCACCTGAACAGTCTTTCCGATATCTATGGCTTGAGTCCTCATCTTCCTTAAATTACATAGCAAGATTCACAAAGCTGGCAGACTGTTACAGCTGCATACTATGCCTATGTTAGTCTTCCCTCTGCACAAGACATTCAGAAATGTTTCTGTTACTGTTGCAATGACAGTGGAGACTGCATCTGTCTGGAAGGATAAGAGACAATGATTCTCTTATCTGTGGAGGATTACTATAAGTATACTGTATGAGGTCTGATTAATGTATATTTACCATGCATGTGTTTTTTTCAGCCACTGCTTGGGTCCTCTGCAGCATGCTGAAGATTTTCCAGGCTGTTAGCAGATGCTGTGAAAGTATGGCCATTCACAGCAGGTATTCAAACACTGTATATGAATGTTTAGTGGTTTGGGGAATGTCCGTTAGGAGAAGCCCACAAAATCAAATGCAAGCATTCACCGTAGGAATACAACAAATACTGCTGTTCAGAATAATTTCAGAGATTGCCAGATAGAAAAAGAGACATTACTGGTGAAAAAGCAGATGTATGACAGAACTAAACAGAAATGCCAAGTATAAATGGGGACAGATTTTTTAAGAAGCAGCTATTGATTTTTGTGCCTTTCCCTTCTGCTTTGATTGATGCCTTCTGTTCCATCTTCCCACACACAATTACTCATTTCTCATTTTTCTTACAGCAGTATTCCCATTTCTTCTGTGCATAAAGCATGACCCTTCAGATTTCAACAAGGCTTCCACTTATCCTTCAGAACTAGTTTACCATGTACTGCCTTCAAGTAATTAGCTGACTAAAATAGAGCTTACCAGAAGTAAGGGAACACGAGAGAGGAATGTTATGTTTTATTCTTCATATGTTGCTTTATCTCTATGCATGTTCTTTGTAGATGAGACCATCTGCATTTTATTTTATTAGGAGTGAAAACAATTCAGATAAAAAATCCAGACAGAGATTGCTTAACTCTGCTTAGATCTGAGCTGTAAGTATGTGGAACAAGAAAACAGTGAAAATTAAATTAAAAAATAGATTCAAGTGGATATTCTGCAAATGTATTTTGTTTCTATTTCTGCTTTTTGTTCTTTTGTTGAAATAAGAAAGACAGTAAGATAAATTTAACTTCACTCTGAAGCTCCTTGCTCTATTATGCAAGTCATCTTCTGGTTGTTTTGTTCTCTTTTAATTTTATTTAATTAAAATACTATTTCTAATTTGAATGTATGAAATTCGATCTGAAGTGTTTCAGAAATTTCCTTCCCCATATGTTCAATGAGATTATTCATCAATTTGATCTGAATTTAAATTTTTTCAAGTGCCAAATGTTCTTGATGTTAAAAAATTATATGAAGTGTCAAAACACCAAACTGTAGTAAAACAGATAGTTTAAAAACCATGAATAATTAACAGTTTATAGGCTAAGTACAATCCTAGTGTTCATGTAATATTTCTAGCATACTAGAACATAGTACAAATGCCTAAATGAGATGAATCACTGTGATAAAATTGAACTGAAAAAATACTTTAACCTTTTTGAAACAATGCATTTTAACATTTCCAAATGAAAGAAGAGACAAGATTTCATGTAGACTTTTCCCACTAAAGCTGTCATAGAAATCAACAAGTTCTCATGATGCATTTTGAGGGAAAGTGCATTATACTGCCTAGTTAGAAAATGATACTGCTGTTTATAAGTCTTTTTGTTACTTTACCATTAAAGAAATGTGGAAACTTTCACCATGGATCTTCTTTAATTGTTTTCAGCCATGTATTTTCTTTGAACACTTTTTCACTTTCTGTAATTGAAGTCCTTAGGTACAGGACTACTTACACTTCTAATTTGAGGCTTAACTTCAGCTGGTCCAAAGAACCCCTACCTCACCAGAATGCAGTGGCATGATGGTTATAAAGAACATCATATATAAAGTACATCAGTCCTGTAAATTTCAGATTTCATCCGTAATACTCTCATTGCATGAGAAAGCATTTGTTCAATAAGTTATGCATTGACTGGAGATGTGTTTATTAGAGGATGACATCTCATGAGCGTTCACCAATCAGTTTGGAATTTGGTTGAATATGCAGACAATGCGCTTCCACACCACAGCTGGTCTCAGGTCCCCAGATGATTTTTCTTTTTTTTTAATAGTAAGGAATTTTAATGAAAAATCTGCATTTAAGAGATTACTACTTACGTCATTTGCAACCATGTACAGATGTTCAAGTTACAGTTGACAGTAGCTTTCTCTCAACTACTCCTCTGTAAAAAAAAAGATACTGTAGGTGTTTTCCTTTTCTTTCTTTTCATTTTAAATCTCAGTAACTTACTCTTACAGTCAGACACAAGCAAGTTTGACAGAATATCACTGAGACAGATTCTGTTCTCTGCTTTACTTGCCGAAAGCAGAAGTCAGACCATTGCAACAAGTGCAGTCACATTATGGCAAAACTAGTGTTGGAGAAGATTCAGACTGACAGAAGTCTGCTGATCTGCTAAATCCCATGGTGTTGTGGTGCAGTGAGGAGAATGACATGTGGCTTTTCAGAGCTATACCCATATAATAAATCTCATATTGGTTAGATCTCAGCAGATGAATGAAAGTGGTTAGAAAGTGAGTGTTAATGTTTTCATCTCTGAAGAGATCAACTGCTATTTTGCATACATAAAATACTACATGTTACTTCTGGTGGGCTTGATAGAAATAGTTTAAAAGAATATTCTCATTTTTTTTTAAGATTTCCCACAAGATTTTATTATATGACAAAGCCCCAACAACAAAACCATAAACCCTACAAATCGTGCCATGTATTGTAAAGTGGCACACCGAGGAAGGTAATCTGGATCAGATCCAAAGTCCATTTTAATGGATTCAACTTATTTCCTTAAGTCTCAGAAGCTCTTACTAAAGAAATAACTTGAGCATGCTTCCTGTTGTAGAAGACTTAAAATATTTCATATTTTTTTCCTTCCTTACTATTTCTCTTGAACTTTCCAATGTCTTTAGATGAATCTTGTACTGTCTTACTGAAGAAGGGGTTGTTGTAGTCCTGAAAATAACAAGGTTTTTAACTCTAAAACATGAATGATTTATATACAGAAACAGTTTTGAAACTGGGACATGAATTACTTGGTTTGCGAAATATATATATAAAAAATAGACCTCATACCCTTCAAAATACTTCTTTCTTTTTTTTTTTTTTTAAATATGATGTTACTGGAAAAGATTGCAAGGGTGACAAGTGATTCAAATGTCTGTCAGAAGTGATTTAGGTCAGAGGAAGGTGAATGTTGCTCAGTCATGCTGAGCCCTATGTTTACAGTAATTGTGAACTGTAATGAGAATAGTAGGGTGAGAGATTACCTCTGTACACAGCAGATTTGAACTTGATATTGGAATGTTGCATTTACTTCCTATATATAGATTTGTGAAAGCATGATAGAGCCTTGAGTAGAAAGAAGAGCTTTAAAAGTCACAAGAAAAAAAAAATCAGAGATCTATTGTTAAATTTATTCAAATCATCCAACCAAATGTCTTTCCCTCCCACCCTCTAATTAACTGACATCTGTGGTATCCCAGAAGGACGGAAATGGCAAGTTTTAAGTGGGCATCAGCAGAAAAAAACATAGCAAGAAAAAAAGGCTTGAAGATAAATTAGAATTCATATCTGCATCTTTAATGAAGAATGACTAGTGCCAATCAAAGATAACAAAGAATGATTAACCTTAAACTGTCATTTCAAGTGGTGGATCTGTCTCTTTCAAATAAAAACTTGACACAATGTAAACAATGAGGTTCAGTACAGGAGGATCTGAATCTGGTTTGTATAAGAAGCCAATCTAGATGGTCTGGCCTTATAAGGTATTAAGCCCTGTTACTATTAAGAGTGACAAGGAAATGATTGCTGTTAAAAGAACCTGGTGCTCAAAATAAAGACATTCCTTAATAATGTAAGAGTTAAAATTTTAATTTGAAAAATTATCAGCAAGATAAATGTGTTTCTAAATAAGCCTATTGAACCATCTAAAAGCCTCTCAAACCTCTCAAACGCATAATCTACATTTTGATATATGCCTTTGGAAATCTGAAAACGCTGTTTTGTTAAGTTGGGATAAATTTGATCTGAACTAGATAAATTGTCTGTTAATTTACTACTATATATGAATATATTGAATGTTTCCAGGGATGGGATGTCTACCACCTCTCTGGGCAACCTCCAGTGTTTCAACCCCCTCACCATAAAAATATTATTTCTTATATCTACTCTAAATCTACTCTTCTAGTTTAAAATCATTAACCCGTGTCCTGTTGCAACAAGCCCTACTAAAAGTTTGTCTCCATCTTTCTTATAAGCCCCCTTAAAGTACTGAAAGGCTTCAAAAAGGTCTCCGTGGAGACCTTACTTGAATACTTAGAGAACTGTGTTTTAGTAGTGCTTGACAAGAAAAATTGGTGACTGACAGCCTGAAGAGAGATGATTGAAAAAATTATGACATATATCCATATGTGAAAATATAGCCTGATGCACAGAAAATCATCATAAATCTGATTTTAGTTCCATACATCTTGTTATTGCTATATTTTTTGTGTGTGTGACAAGAAATCAAAAATCACAATAAAAGTATATTCTTCTGTTTGACTTAGACAAATCAAAGTGAACCTGAAACAAAATTAAGCAGGTGTTTCTGAACTGAATGAAAACTGAATGGAAGTATTATGTATATACTAATTTTCTCTCTAAATGGAGCTGTCAGCATGTGAGAGAATTATTTTCCAAGCGACAAAAAAAGAAAATTTGAGTTACAGTGAGTTTTAAACTTGCAAATTATCTGTCCAGTATTCAGGGAGGCAGTTTGCATTTTCTAAATCAGACAAAGTTTTTTCTTAGGAATGATTTCTTTGTAGGATTACGCAATCAAATGCATTGCACTCCTTCTCTGTACCTAATGTTTAGATGTATGGTGCCAATGTGGAAAGAGAAGTTCACCAAGGTCAGTGACCTTCACAGTAATACTATTAGAAACTTAAGTCTCCTGTCATGTTAATTTTTAATTTTGTGTGTCTGAGAAGAAAAAAAAAAATACTTATTTCAGAATCATTAAGTGGAAAATACATAACCAATCAATTAAAAAAATAGAATATCATCCCAGAAAATAAATGCTCAGAGTGCATATGTTGTGTTGGAGATTTGTTGACTATGCTGCGAGATAAGAATGAATGATCAAATGCTGTGGTTTGATTACAGTGTATTTCTCTTAAATACATATAACTAGACAAACATTTTTTGACACATTCTGCATAAATCTTCACTACTGATATATAATGTTTAATTTTCTTTCAATGACCAGGAGCTGCTTCAGGTTGCCTTTTCAAATTCAGTTTATGTGCTGCTGCAAAATTCTGAGACAGGTACCCCTTTTTCCCTTTTTCTTAATAACTATATAACTATGATACAGTCCTCTGACACTCTATTTGTAAACTCACTAGCTTTTAAACTGCTCTTAAGGTTTTTTGTTGTTGTGTTTTCCCCTGCATAAGGACTTCTGGTATTTGATACTGTCCTTTGGCAGCAAGCTAAAAGCTGCATTGAAACAATAAAATAAAATAATAATTAAAAAAAAAAAAGTGAACAGAGCTGAAACTTGAATGATAATGCAAGGAACAAAGTGGCAAGGTTTCTTAGATCTAACTTTCCTCTCCAGATGTGCTTACCAAGGATACTAGAGACTTTAGAAATAAGTGTTTTACATGTGGGTCTTACCATGTAATCTGGTTTGTTGGGGGAAAAAGAGAAGCTCCACAGATTCTGAATTTGTAAGTAGGTATAAATCCTGTCTCTGAGCCTGGTGTTATGGGCAGGGCTTTGAGTTCTTTGATCACAGGTTGGTATACACAACACTAGGCCTCTGGCAACAGATGGGATCCACATAACTCAGAGGGATAAAAGGATCCTGGGGCAAGAATTAGCAGGTCTCATTGAAAGAGATTTAAAATAGATTGAAAAGGGGGAAAGGGATATAAATGGGCCTGCTAGAGTTAAGTCTGGGGGAAGCATGCCAGTGTTTGTAGAATGGTTTGCTAGGAAGGACCCTTGTTCTACTGCCTTAGTGGAGGCAGAGGCTGGAGATAGATATGCCAGTAGAAATGCAAGGGTTTTTGATGGGTTAGAAGCCATGGAAATACCTGAGAATGATCAGGTAGGAATTAGGGCTTCCACTCACAAAAAGGTGTTTGAACATTAGCCCAGCTGAAGTGCATCTACACTAATGAACATAACATGGGCAAAAACCAGCAGGAGCTAGAAGCATCAGGAAAACTGATATAGTAGTGGTCATTGAAATGTGGTCAGATATCTCACATAACTGGAGTGCCAAGATTAATGGCTTTTCAAAAGGGATAGACAAGGAAAGTGGGGTGGCCCTGTATGTTAGGGAGCATTATGAATGTGAAAAAGTGACTCTACAGAGGGATCTAGATAGGCTGGATCAATGGGCCAAAGCTAATTTATGAGTGTCAATAAGACCAAATTCTGGGTTCTGCACCTTGGCCACAACAGCCCCTAGCAGCGCTACAGGCTTGGAGAGTAGTGGCTGGAAAGCTGCTTAGCAGAGAGGTGCTGATTGACACCTGGCTGAACATGAGCATCCAGGTTGCCAAGAAGGCCACTGGCATCCTGGCATCAGTCTGTTCTCCCAAGTAACAAGTGATAGAACAAGAGGAAATGGCCTTAAGTTGTGCCAGTGGAAGTTTATATTGTGTATAAGGAAGAATTTCTTCACAGAATGTGTTATCAGGCACTGGAATGGCTTGCCCAGGGAAGTGGCTGAGTCCCCATCCCCGGAGGTATTTAATAGTCATGTAGATATAGTACTTAGGGATATGGTTTACCTGAGATCTTCTCAATGTAAGGTTAATGACTGGACTAGATGATCTTAAAGGTCTTTTCCAATCTAGGAAATTCTGTGATTCTGTGATAATGTGCTGAATTTAAGCTCATCCACTCTCAGAACCTTTTGAAAAGGATGCCTGGTTTTCTATATTTTTCACAGATAGTGTCAGGAAACATTCTCAACTTTTCAAAACATCTAGGAAAAAAAATCCTTTAATGCAAATTTGCTGTAGGTGTGTGACTGATTAAATCTTCTCTAGGATCCATAGTAAGGATCGACATCTGTCCGTGGATGAGTTAGAAGATGGGAATGTGTGTCACTATGTGCCTGTTTGGCTCGTACTTTTTATTATTACCACTGCTTCCTAGTGTTGCTGCTTTGCCTGGGCACATGGCATCACGTGTCCCTGCTTTGTAATGCTGAGGCTTAATAGGGGGGAAATTGAAATAATTCAGTACTGTGATAATCCTTTTGTCAAAGGGTGCCAAAGTCTCCTTCCTAATTTGATGATTCTTACTCAGTTGGTTACTTGCTTTCTACTTTGAGGTATTTTGCTAACAGATACTGCTTTCTGGATGAAAATAGATTTTAATTTCTTTCAGTTCCCAGTACTTCTACATCAGATGATGCAGACTGGTGGACTTACTTTCCTGAGCACTCACCAGAGAACCACATATATAATTTCTTTAAGGAAGAAGAGTATACTGAAAATTTTATCTTGGAGAATTCTGGGATTTTTACCTGCTAGAAAACTTGCAATCAGCTATGTGAAAAGAGTGTTGTTGGATTTGTCTCACTCAAACAACTAAATGCAGCAGGGGGAACTCGAAGTAGCCAGCCTGACAGTGAAAATCATTTCAGCTGCTCTCTCAGGTCTTTTTCTTTGCTGAAGTTCAAAGTTTATTTAAGAATCTCTGACCCTGCATCTAGGACTTCTTTGCTTCCTGATAGCTTCTAGTCTCACTTATAAGAAGCTGCTCAGGGGGTTTCTCCCTTTTGATCTTTTATTAACAACCACGGAGACTGACTTCTCCTGACCTTTATGTTTCTTGGATCTATCTGTCAGACATCAGCCCAACTGCCTCAGTGACTCTGAATCCATTACAGGAAATCCTGCAAAGAATTGGTTGAGATAACTTTCCTTTTTGGATACTTTCCTTGGAGCTTCTCTTATGTCCTGGTTTGGGTGAAAACAGAACTAATTCTGTTCAGTGATTTTACTTTTCAGTTCAGTACTTCTAATTAACAGCACTTTCTGAAGTTAGAAGCATGTTTTTACAGTGTCTGCTGCCAGCAGTGATAACAGCCCATGTTTATAGTTACTACCAAGAATTGATATGCAGACCAAGGCCACTGCTGGATGGTGTGTACCACACAGGGGGGTGCAGAAAGTAAAAGACCACAGCTAGGAAGGAGCGGACAGGGCAGATGACCCCCAACTGATCAACAAGGTATTCTATCCCATATACGCCATATTTGGTAGCAAGCAGAGAGATCAAGAAGGGGCTGTTGGGCTTTTACCCAGGCTCTTCTCCCCTCTTGGACTGCTTCCCTGGAACATCCAAGGAGGACTCTGTCTGTCCTGCCTTTGTTCCTGTGTTCCTGAATCCAGTAGCAGAATCCAGCTCCTGAACACAGCTCCCGTCTGCTGGGGGGCATGGTCTGGGACCCCCAGTGCCCCCCATCAGGGGGGTTGGGTTCGATACTGGTTTTGTATATATTTATACATATTATTTTTATTATTATTATTATTAATCATCATTAAAGCTGTTCTAGTTTCCTTTTCTAATCACTTTCTCTCTCCCTTATTTGTTTTCTCTTCCCTTTGGGGAGGGAGGGGGGTTAACAGAGAGAGTCTGTTAGGTCTTAGGGGCGACATCTTACCTTTAATCTTCAAAGGGATAACTCAATACAGGAAAAAAAATAATAATAAAAAAAGTTAAGATTAGTGCATTTTGCCTTAATATTCATGTTCACTTGGTAGATATTTTGTCCATCCCCATTAGCATCTTGCAGTCTGAAATGTTTGAGGTTTCCTAAAACATCACTCCAAAGTGACACTGTAATGAAGTTCTGGGACTGCTGGGGTGCATTATTCCCCAAAGGATAGTTTTCCAAAGCTTTCCAAGAGTAGGGAAGGGTTAAGCTGCAGGTCTCTCCCTGCCTTGCTCAACCTATTGCTGGTCAGCTCTCTCTGTGTAACTATAAATTTAATAACTTCGCAAAGTCTTTGTGAGGTGGGCTCATCTATTCTGTTGATGTCAGTATAAACTTGGCTGTAGGCTTCTGGGAGTTGACCGTCCCACATCTATATACTGGGGCACTGATCATAACTAAGAATGGAAACAGCCCTCTCAGCCGAAGCAATTTACTGACCCTGATTTAGTTTCTGGAGGCAGGGCTGAAAGTCAGTAATTGTAGCTAGTCTCCTGGCACTGTCTTGTGCAAGAGCCAGAGCATGATCATTTTCTCCCAGTGCCACCTGGTAAACATTTGAGAATAAATCCAATAGGAGACCTTTTGGAAATAAGAATTATGATTTTGCAAAACAGCAATTACTACAGGCATTACCCTTTAGCTACTGACAGCAAAGTTCAAAAATCTCATCATGTGCGGATTCCACATCAGCTGATAGAGGTTAATAAAAGGTAGATTTAAAAGGCAGTGTTTCTAAATTTTGCATTCTCAGAAAGGATGATTCTCATTATTTTGGGTTGACTTATCCCATACATTCCATTCACATTCAAACTGTATGACTCTCACATCCCTTCTTGCCTTAAATGGAGCTGTAAACTACAGGCCTTGCTGCTGTTACAACTGACAGAGAGAAGACTGTACTTTCTGAAGTGAGCTGTTGCCTGTAAATACCAGTAAAGGTAAAATTTGTGCAGAAGCTTTGGCCTCTATAGAATGGAACACCTGCCTCACTGTATTACTGACGTTAATTTATAACTGGGTCCTGTGTGATATTTCTAATGGGAATTACTAACTGACTAGAGTATTAAGATTTTGTATTATACCTTTATTCTGTCCCTATGTCACTGGAAATACTCCTATGATAAAAGTCAATGACATGTTTGAAGAGGGAGGATTTTACTCAGTTTTCTAAAATTCTTTGGTTTAAACTGTCTGTGTTCTTTAGAGTTACTACTAGTATTATGCCAGTTTGAGTGAAAGAAGATGTGTGCCTTTTGTCCTGTTTCACATTAGTAATGCATCATGAGAGACTCTTTATGATTTTTTTGCAGGATGTGGTAAATCTACATGTTCCTCAGGTGTTTATTTTGAGATTATTCCATTTTTTTATGTGAAAAGACATATGTAAATACCTTGAATTTATGGCTCAACACTGAATTCCACTGATGTAAGAACATAATAATGGGTTATTGAATTGGGTCCATTCTATTCAAAGTCCATTCCCTGTCTTTTCTACTCTGCTCTCAGTGGATATGAGTCTGGCCTGAATTACTAGTCTGAAAGCAGTTTCACAATTTGTTGTCGTTTCTTTGTTTTGTTTTGGGTTTTGTTTTGTTTTTTTGTTTGGTTGGTTTGGTTTGCTTTATTGTGGGTCATAATCTGAGCACCAAGGTGTTAATGAAGTTTAAGGTAACAATGCTGAGATTCCTGGTCTTAAACACAAGAGAAATTAGAATTCTGGTTTTGGTTTTGTCCATTGTATTTGTAGAAGTTTCATATATGAGACAATACTGTAAATAACAGAATTTAGGCATAAATCAATGCTGTGAGCAAGATAGCGGTTGTCAATACTCACTTCACAGTTGATAAGATACATAAGGCCATTTAAATTTTTCCATCAAGTTCCACTTGAGATGTCTTGATTAATATTTGTGTCAGAACAGTATTAGGATAGCAGTGAAATAGTATGTTGGACACGCTGTGGTATCTGTGCACTTCCGTTGTACACTCTAATTATAATGTATTAAGTATATATGATTTGTCCAAATCCACCAACCTTTCCTAAAGCAATGACTCATATCTCAAGTGGTCTGATTTGCCCTCTTGAGAGTCTACAGGTATCCTACCTATAAGGAAAAAATAGTCTGTCCATTTTGTTTGAATGAACTATTTTCTCGCACTTGGATTGAAAAGATCAGGCTACTTCCAAAGAAATAGAATTGGTATGGAACTTATAGACTAGGTGAAATAAATCAGTTGTCACTGGTGGTTGGACTGGCAATTTCAGTTCACTAGGAAATTCTTAAAATCATCATAATACTCTGTTCTGTAGATTTTATGAGAAAACAAGGATTTGCATCTTGACTTCTGTGTTCTCTAACACTATTGAAAATGAGCAGCTGTAAAGCTGTTAGCATGCCTAATATGCAAGATGAATACAAAGGTGGACAGAGAGATTGAGCAACTTGCTCAGGTCTGTATAGTGAGTGAAAAAAATCCTGGTAGAAAGCTTAATGTACTGACTTCGGACCTGCAGTCTTATTAGTACTGCTGTGATGCAGTTTTGTCAAAAATAAATGAATCTTTTTATTTTATAAATTTTATTTTTCAAATAAAATGTGAGATAATAACTGAACTAACTGAATTTAATAAATACAGAGGAATTTTTTAATATTACAGCAACTTAATACCTATCTTAATAAGATTAAAATAAGCAATAAAACTGTCAGATACTGTCACCAATAGCACATGAGGTTTCATATATAGTAGCAGCAAAATGTAATAATAATAAAATGCAGTCAGAGCACTCTGGCAAAGAAAAAACACTTTTTTCCATAACAATTTTAAGGAAACTTTACATTTTTAAGACCACCTCCTTTTATAGTTCAGGCCTGTTTGCAGTAGTATAGCAGGAGGAGCTGACATTTCAAATAATTGCTGCTGTAACAAAGAATGTAAACATTTCTCACAATATGACAATTAAGCATTGAAGGCTATTCAGCACACTTAATCAAGGCTGAAGATAATCACCCTGGTACTTCATTATAATATGTGTTGCACAACCCTGCCCCAAATACTGTTTTAATCTTTAAGATTCTTCTTCTTTAATGTAATGTTCTAATTTTTACCAAACTTAGGGATTTTTAATGCATAAATTAGGTATCTAAACATGTAGATCAGTTTATGCTTGGAGACGAATGTGCATACAATCAGCAGTAGTCAAATGGGACTACTACTGTGCATCATTGTGTAATTTAAGGTATTTGCATGTTGCTATGATGGCACATATACATTTTCTGATGCTATTTTGTTGAGTGCACAGCTTAATGACATTTGATCTTTCCAATTTATAGTCTCACATATTGCTTATGTTTGCTATCAAAAGGATAATTTGTAAAATTAATGTTCTGTTGATCCAAATTGACAGAAACATTTTTTAATCTGATATTTTTTTCCATTTAAATGAAAAATAATTACATTTATTAGCCTATAACTTTCTTTTTTTTCCTTTAACTGTGTGTTTATCATTCTACTTAGCATTTGTTCAGACATTGGAGTAAGTCCTTAAGACCAGAAAGTGGAAGAGTGAAACATTTGCATCTCTTTTAAACCTACTGTCCAAAAAGAAATACAAATCAGGTTGACTTTCTTTTGGTTATGGTTTATCAGAAAAAGAGTAAGACATTGCTGATACCAAGGCAGGAGTTTGGCTCATTTCTGATGCATGTCAAAATCCAGCTGTAGTTGATCCAAGTACGAATGGACCTAACTGTATATTTGAGGAGTAAATGGTAACACATCAATAGCCACACACTGCTCTCTTGGAAGCTGTACACAAGCTATCCTGGCTTAACTGTGGTTTCTTGTTTAAGCCTGAGTAAAGTTACGGCTGACTGACATAAGTTGTTTCTGTTTGTTTTCTGTGAGTTATTTGTAAACTCTTTACCACTGTGATGCCACTGAAGATCTATTTTTGCCTTGAAGGAAACTGTCATATATTTTCTATATCAGTTCATTAGTGTTTGTCATGAGTTGTTTGTAATGTAAATGTTTTCTTTATGATTTGTTTCTGAGTCTAGACACCTCAATAGTCCACTGCTACTCATTTACACCAGTTAAATAAACAGAATGGAAAGTTGGCTTGGAATTTGGCAACTCGAGGATAATATATTAGTGAGTTAACTCCTCAGAGGAGAGAATATTTTATAATACTGTCATTTTTCTTTAATTTATTGTTAACAAAAAGTGCTGTTGAAAGAAAGCTAACAGAGGCAGCAAAGACTTTATTCAGAGCTAAAACAGGTCCTGCAGCAGAGTGTTTCTGTATGTAGAGGTGCCATCTTTTTTGTTTTTAATGAAATGTCAGAGATGTTTTGAGTCATGAGTAATAAACACAAGGAACCAAAGTAAAGGGGCAGAAATATTAACATGTAGAAATTAAGAGCTAGATTCTGCAAGTGCTAAGCACCACTGAATGATGCAAAATGGCTCTAGATTTTGTTGTCTCTTGTTTGCACAAGTAACTGTTTGCCACTGTCCTGCAAAAGAGCCTATATGTACTCTATTATTTGCACTTCTTTATTTTCAGAGGAAGCAACCAGTGAAATTGCCCACGCATTTCTTTTTCCTCTGCCTGGTATCTACGATGTTATTTCCATGGGTTTATGCTTTTGTATTTCTGTTTTGTACAGAACTGATATACTTCTCAAGTTTTTCAAAATACATTCAGACATACCAAGTGATCTTTTTCAGTCATGCTTTGCAAGTCCCCACAGTAGATGAACACTAGGCAGTGTCTGCTTAGAGAATTGCCCCATTGCTGTTGTCAAGTCATCCAACAAGTGTTTGCATGTTAGTGGCTTGATAAATGTTTCTGCCACTTCCCTGAAAACTTCCAGATCTTATTTTTCCAGTCTTTTTTTCTCCTTTTGCCTTTCTATAGCATACAGATAGTAAGGAAGTGATATAACATCAGGATGTGTAGTGCATATTTTCTCTTGAGCATGTGAGTATATCCATCAAATTAAACATGGTTTTAATTACATATATTTAAATTATAAGAATCCTCTGAATTAAGCCCAGCCCTGTTGAAAATATTTGTGATTCTATGTAAGTAAATTTAAGCAGCAATTGAATTTTACTCTGCTTTGGTGTGTTCCTAACCAAAATTCTGATTTTGACCTGATACTCAATCCAAATAGGAATGACTGTTACACTAGTGGTGCAAATGTAAGACAGAAACAGGTCTAGTACAGCTCCCACTGTCTGTAACAGGACTATGTCCACAATTCTGCTTTTTTTGTTATGTGGTTGGAAGATGGATGTGACACTATGTACTATGAAAACAATAACAGAACCTCTGCTAGACCGCAGAGAAGTGCAAACTTCAATTTGACTGGGACATGAGAGTATTTCAAAAGCAGTGTTCTATATCCTTTTTTAAAAGGGCAAAAAAAGCTGTAAATACCAAAGTGGAATATGAGGGTTTTGCTGAAATGTAATCATAGATAACTGCAAATATCTATAAGGAAAAATTAATAAATCCTACACTAGAGGCAGGTTACACATTTCAGTTTTCTGGTATAACTCAAATAATAAGCTGACTCTTTTTTTTTTAGGAAGGGTGAGAGGGGACTGGTCCCTGTTTAAATTACATTCTGTTGAATTTGAAAGTCATTGGGATACACCACTACGGAAAGTGTGTTGTTTAAATACATAAATCCATGAAGTTCTTACAGAGAGGCTTTCTGACAACCAGAGGCAGTTGACTAGTGTCCATAGGGGCTATAAGGGAAGATTCTATGCTGGTTCAGCTTCCTTCTCAATGCTAGCATTTAGAAAAATATAAACATTATAGCCTTGTATTACGAGAAGCATTATCACCTTAAAGAGATCCACTGTCATATGCTGTGAGCTGAGAGATCACAATGATAAGGCAAAACACAGCTGTAGTCTATTTAAGTAGAAGAATCTGTTTTAAAGATTGGTATATGAATTCCTAGGAAATCATAACTTAAAACAAAACCTTTATTTATTTGGGCTAACCCTTCCGAAGTTCAGGAACAAGACATTCGTATCTTCTTATTTAGAATGTCATTCAGTGTGGTAATACCAAACATTTCTAAAATGCAGTGCATTTAAGAAGCACAGTACAGACATACATCTGGCAGGTTTACTCTGTTTTCCTGTGTTCTGTGCTTTGGGTTCTGCCAGGGAGAAATCTTCAAAAGTTCTGATCACTAATGTTACTAATAAAATACCATACATTTAGTATAACTGATTTTCAAATACCAAGTAACCTGTATTAAACAAATGCTTTGGTGATCAGAATAAGTAACAGTATATATCTTAGAGACATTTTATATTTGTTACTCACTCCTGGGAGTCCGTCTCCTCTTATCCAGGTAGGTGTGTGTCCTATCAAAGTGGTTTCTCCAGCTCTTTTTTAATACATACTTGCTATTTTTTTTAAGTTAAAACAAAAACAAAAGCAAAAAAAAGAAGAAACCCAGCAACTTTTATGAGTATAAAAAACAAACTCCTTTAAAAATATTCCTAAAATATATTACCTAGCTATTTAAGCAGATATTCTTGAAAATGCCATAACTTCCTGCTAGAATATAACAACTCTCACTAAGCCATGGACGCTTCTTGTATGAACACCTTTTAGAGCTTTTAAGAAATGTACCTGGAAAATGCTCTTTTTGCCTTGTGGGACCTTAAGACCTATAAGATAAATTTTCATTTAGGGACTTTTTAAAGCACTTTAAATTGATATCACAAATGTCTAATATGATCTAAACTACTTTGCAGTGAGGCAAGTTATTGAGAAGATCAATTGTATCTGTAACAATTTGAGCTGTTTTCAAGAAGAATCGGTCTTTGTCATTTGTAAGTCGAACAATTCTAAGTTTCTGTGTCTCTAATTATGAACTGCAGGTGTAAGAGCCTATCAGATCTTAAAGATGAAAGCTATCTTTAATTAAGTAATTATTTATTTAACCCATCTGCTCAGTCCTCTGAATGCTGAGGTTGAGTCATTCATTTGAAACTAACTTTAAAACATTAAAAAAAAAACAAAACAAAAACCAACTTCCATTGTGGCAGAGCAATATATAACAAAACATTTTTATACAAAATCACTTTTGGTGCAATTTTCTCTGCCTCTAGGAAAAGAACAGAGGAATTTTGTCTTTTAAGAAAGTCTGTGCATAGGTGCCAAGTATCTCAATTCATGTGCCCATATAACCATATCAAGAAATGGATGTGCTTATACAGTGGCAGTAGAACATAACACACTAACAAAAGGTTCTGTTGTAAAGGTTTCTTCATAGGACCTACATTGCTTCTTATAATTCCCTGTTTCTGTCACACTGAGTCATGGAAGAACTATGTTCCTGACTTGAGTGGCTTAGTGAGGTGCACAAAATCCATAGGAAGAATCTATGCCTTCATAATCTTTTCTTTTATGGCTCTATGGTAAAGTGTTTGTTAATTTCTTCTGTAATTAGGTATGCAAGACAGGCAAAAATGGTATATGTATGCCTTGAAATTTCATTCCATTCCCCTGTTTGCTATCATCATTGAGAGAACATTCAGATATTCCTGTAGGCTGTTATATTCATTCATCTTGGAACAGGATTTTATCCCCTCCCTGTTTGGTGAAGTCAGCCTGTGGTAATGAAATTATGGGGAGAAAAAGATGTGCATAAAGAAGTGTAGGACTGGAAACTAAACTCCCTATGCAATTCATGTTACAATAATTAGATACATAAGATCATTCAGAGCAGGATATTGCAGTGATATTACTAAGAAACCCATATAATTTACTATGGGGAGCCTTTACTTAATACATCATATTTCAGCAAGAAACTTAATGAAAGAAGCTTAATACACAAATACCACCAAGAAGTGTAGAAGATAATGCAGCTTTTGATCAGACTAATATATAAATACTACAGTGAAACCTAATTTTTTAACAAGTTACTTGAGAAAGAAAATATACATATTGCTTATTGTTACTGCTGAAACAATAGCTTAATAACTAAGGATACCAGAAGAGACATTATAAATATTTCTTATTATTTATATTTCCTCGTTGCTTATAGTGGCAGTATAACTTAATATTTGATTGAATGGTCTAAATATGAAGTCATTTCCCTTGCAAAGTAATCCTAGCACTCAGCTGCAGTACAGCAGGAAGTGTTACCATGGTGTTGTTATGAGGCTTATCCCATGATATTTTTCCCTCAGTTTTATCAATGTTTCAATTTTTAAAGCCATTCAGTTTAATGAAACTGAGTAATATATATTGTGCTATAATATGTTTTGACTTCTGTCCCATCAAGGGTCAAAAGAACATCAATTGTTTGTTCAATCAAGAGAATGTTTCTTGTTATTAGCATTATGGGAGAAAATAATTTCATCTCCCTTACAAGGAAACCATCTCTCTTACTAGGAAAGGCTGAGGGAGTTGGGTCTTTTTAGTCTGGAGAAGTCTGAGGGGGGATTTTACCAATGCTTATAAATACTTAAAGAGTGGATGTCAGGTGGATGGGACCAGTGTTTTTTTTCAGTGGTGCCCAATGACAGGACAAGAGGTAAAGAACACAAACTTGAACATAGGAAGTTCCATCTAAGCATGAAAAGAAACTTTTTTAATTTGAGGGTGATGGAGCACTGGAACAGGCTTCCCAGAGAGGTGGTAGAGTCTGTTTCTGGAGACATTCAAAACTCATCTGAGGATTCTCTTGTGCAGCCCTCTCTAGGTGAATCTGCCTTAGCAGGGGGTTTGGACTAGACGGTTTCCAGAGGTCCCTTCTGGCCCCTATAATTCTGCAATTCTGTGATTCTGTAATATCTCTCTGAAAACCTGGGATGTCCATTTGAAATAGTGATGTCATCATGTCTTTTATTGGGCTCTTCCCTGAAGAAGTACCTTCCAAAACTATGGGAGAAAAAGAGTAGGAAAATCATAGAATGTTCTGGTTTGGAATGGACCTCTAAAGGTCATCCTGTCCATGACTCAAAAGAAAGTGAAAAGATTTAAATGAGATGATAGCTACATGATTCAAGATTTCTGACTCACTGTCTGGGGTTCATGTTTCTCTTCTGCATTCCTGCACTGTCTGAAGGCAATGACCTTGCATGTGAAAATATAATTGATATGGAGTTGTCACCTGTGTAAAGTGTTTCAGAGAAGTGCAGAACTGTACCTGATTGTTACCATATTTCTGTGGGTATTAAGCAGATTATATTGGTGTCAAGGGTCAGCTAAATTTCCTCTGGACAATTCTTAAACTTTTTTTTTTTTTTCCTCCTGAAAGCATATTTATTTCAGTAGACTTCTAAAACCAAAGCTAAGTGAAGATTTGAGAACTTGGTAAGCTGGTTCTGTTAGGCCAGCTGAGAATACAGGCTTCTGAGGCTAATGTATTTAGTCAGTCCTGATAGGCACACTGTCCTACAGCTGAAGACAGAATGGCTGTATAACAAATCCTGATTTCACAGCAGGTTACACTGAAAACTGTAAGAACCTGACTATAATTCATAGATCTTAATTGTTCGGATGTTCCTGCTGAAGATCTGCAAAGTTCTGGGAGTTTTGGCTTGGCATTTCTTCCATCCACACAGAAGCTTGAAGTCATCAACTCCATATTCTGGTGTTCTTAGATCATCTATTTCTTTCAAGGCTTGACATTTCCAAATCTTCATCAATTGACTAGATCTGACAGGGGACAGAAATTATGGCTTTTAGCACTGTAGTGGGGTCAGATGCATCCATCTTGGAAGGTGGTCAAGTACAGAGGCTGAAAGAAGATGTAACACTGAGCTGTGCTGCAAATTTCAGTACAGCATTAAAATTGGATATTTATGAAGGGCTGTCACTGTTTACTTTGGAAAAGTAAACCAGTGGGTCAGTATCAAAATGTGGTGGAATATGTCAACTTATATCTCAGTATCAGTAAAGTACAGATAGTGTAATCCTTACTCTATTTCAACAGACTTTGTAACTACACTAGAAGAATCTGTCAACAATGTTGCATTAGCAGCCAGATCTGTTGAGCTGTGTGAGAAATGTAACACCTCATTACTTTATTCAGCATTCTTATCATTGCAAGCACAGGGTTGGGTTTTTTTTTTGTTTTTTTTTTTTTTTTTCCCAGTACTGTGTGCGTAGAAAATTGGTCATTTTTAGATTGTAAGTAAACATTTATTTAGGAGAAAAAAAAAAATCTCAACAATCTGCTAGTTCAAACCTCTAAGTATACCATACTTAGAGGGTAACATTCATTTACATTAAAGAACTATCAGCCACAACTGTTATAAAACAGGAGATAAGACTAGGTAAGATGCTGAGGAGATCTACAAACTAACCTGCCATTTCAAGGTCTTTTACATTTGTACTTAATGTAAGCAGAACAAGTTACCAGTTTTTGATTATTTAGAGTGCTTAAGTCCTGAAAACATTTGTGGGTTTTTTTTTGCTATTTACTAAAGCTTGTAAGTAAAGAATATAATTAACATTTCACATGATGCATACTACATCTGGACAACCTAACATTACACAAAAAAAGCCAATTTTATAAAATGATCAACATTACTTAAGCAGTCTAGGAATCTAGACTAATATATTCAGGCAGCTTTTTAAAATAAATGACAAAATGTGTTTTCACTCATTTATTTCTGTGCTTATAGCTATTTACACAGCACAAGCAGATAGCAGGTAATATTAATAAACTCTTACTCTCAGTGTCCACAATATCTACATATTTAAAAGTGCATTAAAAAAACCCAAAACAACCAGCAAGCCAAACTAAAAAGTGACCCACTCACAGAGAGGGGCTAAGTATCACTTGTCATCAAGAACAAATTTGGTATTGATTCTGCTCCCATAATTTTATCTCACTAGAGCTTGTTTTATATGAGACAAAGTAGAAATGTCTTCTTTCCAGCTCTGCAGTGTGAAATGTGAGGTCTAGTCATAGGGCTATCTCAAACAAGGCCACCTCACACAAGTTTGTCCAGCTGAGGGAGATATACATACGACTAACTTCAGTCTCATATTTCTTGTAGCAAAGCCTTACTTGCAGCATTGTGTTGTTGGCTTTCTCCATCTCTGACTCTTCCACTAGCTGCAGCTGGTCAACCCCATCTATTACCCACTAACCAGCCACAGCAGCTGCTTTCACATTCCTTCCATGTCACATCCTTGTGGTCTAGAAGGGCCATTCTCCAACTGCTATCTTCTACTGTAATCTCTTCTGTGTTACTCAGCCCTGTTTGGTGACATGCTTCCATACAGGAAGACTTACATACTGGAAGAAAAGGAGCTCAACAGATCTGGCTGCTAATGCAACATTGTTGACAGATTCTTCTAGTGTAGTTACAAAGTCTGTTGAATCTAATGGAAAAATCTCTGACTCGCTGAGTTTGAATCAGGTCCATGCACCCCTGCTGATAAATTTCTTCAGAGCTGAATCTGTGGGGAGTTAAGTATCCAACTGATAGTTTCAAAACTATGTTTAAATTAACTGTCTTAATCCAGAGAGGCATCTTATCCTTTATAGCCTCATAGGGTTATGCATTGAAAACAGACCTAACAGGTTGAATTGTGTCTAGACACTCACCTTTACCTGGTTACCCCACATCCACAGGAGTCTACCTAGCAATTAAATGTCAGACCTGATCTAAGTCAGAAGATCATACAGAAGAAAAGTCGCAGCAGGCTAGGTCATGATGATGCCCCATTGTATGGAACAATAACTGCTATCAAGAGCCAGGTTTTCTCCTGTCAGAGGGCTAGGACCTCTTTGCTTGAGTAGGTGGATTATAATGTGTTGCTATAAATGAAATCTGAGCAGCCTCAGGTGAACAGACTTAGGTCCACTTTCAATGCTTAACAATATTCTTTGGCATATAAGATGCTAGGCACTTAGTCTTGTCTTTTTAAATCAGTTCTGTATCTTTGATTCTTCTTCAGCTTTCACTTTGTCAAGGCTTTTCTTTCTTCTACCTATACATTTTCACTTAAGTTTACACAGGATCCTCTGTTTTTCTGTTTCCCCTCCACATGCTAATCAGTGTTCCAGTCCATTCTTAGTCTCCCCAGGGTCAACACGCTTTTAGCTACACTCCATAACCTCTGCCCTATGTCTTTCTCAATATTTCTTAGATGTCTTGCTTCGACTCTGTGTTGTGCCCTCTTTGAGAAACCTGTTTGACTATGGAGAAAAAGGCATGCAATGAGGCATCAATAAAGGGACAAAGATCAGGTACCTTGAGAAGGTAAAACATCAATAAAAAAGAAGGAATGAATGCCTCTGAGGAAGATAAAGCAGCATGGTTCACAGCTCTGGAGAATGCTAATAAGGCATGACATGTTTGTAAGATAAATAATGGCCTAAGACAAAAAATAAAACAAACAGATGAAGCAGAGTATCAAACAGAATTTAAATAAATTATCAGCAAGGAAACCTTTCTTAAACCACAGAACACTAGAGATCATTTAATTAAAAATGTGTTTGATCATCTCATGTGACTATGATAATATCTTGTCATTTATTTTGGTGATATTGAGGCCAGAAGGTCTGGTGTCCTGGGCCGAACAAGATTTAAACAACAAAACTTGTGTTAAGTTTTGTTATTTAAATAAAAAACTAAATGAAAAAAAACTTGATTTACATCAGTGGAACCATCAGCTTGACTGTTTTGGGATCTGAAAAGCAATATTTGACTTGACACCTGGCATTTTATCTCACTTTCTCTCTTAGCATTGTAGCTGGTAAACACAGGACCTGAAGCTATGTGTAATGCCCTGCTGGGGGAATCCTTGGCCAGGACTGCCTTTGAATGTACAGGTAAAATCAGAGGAATGTGGAAGTTAGAGGAAAACTTGGCTGTTGGGCACTTTTGTCTTGGGCCTCAGCAGCAGCAAAATTAAAATAGCTCATATTAGTGTACAACTGGACAAATAACAACTGAATAACTTTTTTCTCATTTCAGAAATTTATGTTGATTTAAAAAAAAAACCCAAATCCAGAAGTATACAGATTATTTTTCCCTTCACATTTGCTGTTCAAGATTACTTGTTCTGCGAAGGGCAGTATTTAGTAGGCCAAAGTTCTTTACATATGTCATTGTTGTTTGCTAACATTGAATTAGAGAGTGTCAGCCATATGTTACCTATGAGATGCTCCTTATTTATATTATCTCAGAATCACAGAATTTCTGAGGCTGGAATAGACCTTCAAGATCATCAAGTCCAGCCTATGACCCAACACTATGACATCAGCTAGACTGTGTCACTAAGCACCACATCCAATCTTTCCTTAAACACCTCCAGGGATGGTGACACCACCATCTCCCTGGGCAGTCCATTCCAGTGTCTCATCAGAAGCGCTTTCTGTCAGGAAGTACTTCCAAAGATCAAACCTAAACCTCCCCTGGCGTAGCTTCAGGCCATGCCTCTTGTCCTGTCACTGGTTGCCTGGGAGAAGAGCCCAGCCCCTGCCTGACTACAACTTCCCTTCAGGTAGGTGTAGAGAGTGATAAGGTCTCCCCTGAGTCTCCTCTTCTCCAAGCTGAACAACCCCAGCTCCCTCAGACTCTCCTCATAAGACTTTCTCTCCAGTCCCTTCACCAGTCTCATTGCTCTCCTCTGGACCCTCTACAGCACCTCAGTGTCCTTCTTGAAGTGAGGGGCCCAGAACTTTACCCAGTACTGGAGGTGAGGCCTTACCAGTGCCAAGTACAGGGGCAGAATCACATCCCTAGACCTGCTGGCTACACTATTCCTGATACAAGCCAAGATGCCATTGACCTTCTGTGCCACCTGGGCACAGTGCTGGCTCATGTTCAGCCAGTAATCAATCAGTACTCCCAGTTCCCTCTCTGCCAGGCCTCTCCCTAGCCACTCATCCCCAGTCTGTAGCACTGCAGGGGGTTACTGCAGCCAAAGTGTAGGACCCTACACTTGATCTAGTTAAACCTCATATTATTGGCCTCAGCCCATTGACTCAGTCTGTCCAGGTCCCTCTGCAAACACTCAGTTGATGTCTCACATACTGACAGTAGGAAATGCTTTTTATATAGAAATTTTTTTACAAATATTGATAATTATTTAGCTCTAGGGCTTAGCTAGCTTGTTACAGCTGAGAAGAAAATATGTCAATTAAAAAATGTACACATTTTTTGCAAAGTCAAATAACTCATTTAGCAATTGGTATGACCCCTACAAATCACAGCATACTGTTTTCAGTAGGCTACTGAAAATGAATCTGCAGTCCTGTTTAACATACACAGGACTGGCCAGAGAACTCGCCTTACATAAATGATTCTGTTCATATTGTTAAGAAATGTAAGTCTTGATTCTCAGATTACCAAATCTCTTACCTTAGGGAGGAAGAGCCAGGTTCTGCAGAGAAGACATTCCAAACAGCAGTGCAGAACCCCTGATCTGTAAAACCCAAAGAGAAGAGAACAGCTCTGCCATCTTCAGCTTTTCCATGTATTATATACAATGTACGTGGTGCTGCTGACATTATGAAAAAGGTGGTGCTAGGTTCTCAGTGGATTATGGTTACCTTTATGTAATTTAAGAAGAAAGCAAGCCTAAATGTAAATAAGCAATACTGGAATTCTTGGAAGTGAAGATACCAGACTTCAAATGGTATTTTTATGATATAGGTCTTATTTTTTTGTTTTCTTGCAAACTTCTTGTAAAGCATGGACATTGTCCCAAGTGAGTGTCAGGGAGTAGGGGCTGGAAAGCAGCTAAAATCCCCTCACAGTGTGATTTGCCTTCTGAATAATAAAATCAGTTAAATGCCTCTGGGTATGACAGTAGTGCAACACTACATGACACAATATTCTGTTAAATTTAATAGCATTTTTGTAACTGTAATGAAGTATCTGTTTCTCAGTTTCTGTAACACTTGTTCAAGGTACATTACCCATATAATTAAGCATGATTAAATGATAATTGCAGTCTTTTTGCAAAGTAATTCCATGGTTGTTTATTCTTTGCAGAAAGTAGACGGCATTTATTTTGCATGTGTCAAGGAAAAGCTCTAAATGTTAAAGAAATTGCTAAGGAATAATAAATTTACAAAGGAATTACTAGGTGGTAACATATGCTTGGGTTCGAGTAAGGTACTGCATAAATTTTTAAGAAGACAAAATTGTATTTTCAAAAGGGTATTATTTTTGTATTATTTTCTGAAAAAAAAAAGTCAAGGCAAGCAGAAAAATCTGTATTCAGATATGGGTGATAATAGTATTTAAGTGTGCTGCCATGTTATCTATAAAAATGCTCTTTTGTCATCACTAAAGAAGACCCTTTTTGCACCTAATTCTGGAGACTCACAACATGCATTGAGGCTCTTTTGCTTTGACATCTCTTCTTTTGAATGAAGATAATACTGTAAGGAAAGAGTCAGAAGTTCTGTACCTCACCCTGCTACTTTGTATGTTAGAAAAATAAACACTGACTTCATATGGATTGGCTTTTTAGTTCAGATCAAGAGTACACCTCTGAAGCAAATCTTGCTTACAGCACTTTGTTTTGCATCCCATATTTCAGTGCAGTCTTGCATCAGGCTCAGTGTAATCTTCAAATGAAGTTAAAGAAGTGCGGCAGGAGTGCACCTAATGCTTTTCAAGAAGAAGGTCCAGGTCAGAGCTAGGATGAACAAAAACCTCCAAACTTGTTTCCTGAAGTTGTCAGGTCCTCATCATCACCTCACTGTCTCTACAGATGCACTTCTTGAGCCTGTCTCTATTTTCTTACGTAAACATAGCCTATATAGCCTTTGTGGCCAAACATTGGATAATGTAAAAAGAAGTATGTTGTAGGCCTAAAAATATTCCTGGGGCTGGAGGTTACAACAGAGTCCTGTCTAGTACTTCATAGCTACTGCTGTGGAAGTGCCTTTGCCATTCTCCTGATTTTAGGTCTGGAACGAGACTGTATGCTGGTGCTTTCCAAATTCTTATTCCTATCTGGAGGGCATTTCAAATGACCATACATATATTTTAAATCTGAAGGAAACAATCACAAAATAAACATACATACAGAATTTCTCTGAAATAGATTTTGATATTTATCATTGTGATTTATATTTTCTTTGGGAGAATGGTTTTACTTTAAATTGTTTGCATCCTCTTTGGGAACACCCTGCTTTGTGAAAGCAGCTTCTATTTAGTAAATCCTTGCTCTTTATTAAACATTATTTAATATTACGATGATAATTTATTTAAATTTTATTAAATGGTAACAATATTTATCATAGAGCATTTCCACATATGGCTGAGAGACTTGGGATTGTTTGGCCTGGAGCAGTCTCAGTGAAGATCTTATCAGTTTACCTGAAGAGGGGTATAAGGAAGAAAAACCCAGGTTCCTCTCTGTGGTGCCCAGTGACAGTATGAGAGAACAGGCACAAACTGAAGCACATGAAATTCTTTGCAAACAGAAGAAAACACTTTTCTTACTGTGAGGAACTCGTTGCCAAGAGAGGCTGAACTTTCCATCTTCAGAGACATTCAAAACCTGACAGGGCATGACCCTGTGCAGCAGCCTGCTGTGATTGACTCTGCTTGAGTAAGGGGGCTTGGACTAGAGGGTCTTCAGAAGTGGCTTCCAACATCAACAAATCCATGGTTCTGATGTATGTCTTACTGGACATGTTTCCTCTACCTGGATCATAGCATTGGCTCAGGGTCAATCTATACCTTGTGGCATCTAGGTGTTGCAAAATCTTACTGGAAAACTATGTAGAATGCACAGGTTGGAGCCTTCTTTTTCTCTGTGTTTCTTTTCAGGTTACTTTTGCATTGCAGTAGGCTTGTGTCATTTCTTCTCTAGTGCTTCTGTCTAGCAAAATTAATTTTTTCCCCTAAGACTTGACTTGGAAAGGATGTCAAAAAAGTTACAGAAACCAAGATGAGTATTAAATACAAAAGGTCTCTGGAGGTGAGATATGCTGTATATACCCTGCCACAGTCAAGTAAAAAATTACCACTCAGGTACCTAAATCAACTAATTAACCCATACTACATTAATTATGGTAATGAAAAACTAATCACAGCTTATTGGCCTAAAGCATATGCAAGTGAATGAGAGAATTTTTCAAGGCTGGCTGGTGGCTCCAGTCCAGCATGCTCCAAAACTCTGCTGGAGGTACCAAGCAGAACAGAGCAGTGATCCGTATTTTTATTTTTTTTTATTTCCATTTTCAAAAGTAATGAAACAACATTTATGTAAGCTTTTGTGCATTTCTGGCTTTGTATGACTTTTATGGGTCCCTCAAATATTCTCATAAACATATATTCTTATAAACATGTTTCACAGAAGAAAAATTGCAGTATTTGAAGATATACCTTTATCTGGAATATTTAAAAATTTCAGTCTCTGTTGAATTGCAAGTTTACGGCTTTAGACAAGACTAGAAATCTTGTGATTAAGAGCGATTTCTCTGTTGGTTTTGATTACTGTGGTGGCAAAGTGTGTTAGCAAGTGACAGAGTCAAATGTATCTCAGCCAGAACAGAAGGAATGCTAAATCTGGGATGCCCCTGTTGGTTTGCATTTCCATCTTTCTGTTTATCACAGCAAATTAGAGTTCTGAAGAGACCAGTTTGGATCTAAAGCTTAACCTATATTCTCTTAACATCTGTTCCTAAGGAGTAAAACCATATGAATTTGTACATGCTGATTCATTTCCAAAGGAAGACATTTCCTATAAAAAGGATTACACTAGTGCACTGAAACATAATCCAAACACTGGGGGACAAAAATGAAAATATATGCCAGGCTGAGGTCAAAATAAAAATAGGAAATGGGACATAGATTTTAACAGCAATGGTTTTTTGTTTTTTTTTTAAACAGTGTAGGTGAACAAACACAAAGGTAACCCAATATAACACATAAAACAGGAACAAAAATAAATTTTTGAAGATAAAACTTAAGTGGGAGAAACTGCACTATCATATGACAGTCTTCTCTCTGAATTATAGAGAGAGGGTTTCGGTGGAACAGTGATGAGTGGTATCCTACAGGGGTCTGTACTGGGACAACTGTTGTTTAATATCTTAATCAATGACATAATGGAATCAAATGCATTCTCAGCAAGTTTGCAGATGACAGCAATCTGAGTGGTGCAGTTGACATGCCAGAGGTATGGGATGTCATTCAGAGGGACGTGAATAAGCTTAAGAAGCGGGCCTTTGTGAACAACAGTTGTTCAACAAGGCCAAGCACAAGGTCATGCACCCGGGTCGGGACAACCCCTGGTATTGATACAGCCTGGGGGATGTTGTTATTGAGTGCAGCCCTGCGGAGAAAGACGTGGGGGTACCAGTGGATGAAAAGCTAGACATGAGCTGACAAAGGGTGCTCACCACCCTGAAGGCCAAATGGTATCCTGCGCTTCATCAAAAGAAGAGTGACCAGTAGGTCAAGGGAGGTTCTGCCATTCCACTCTGCTCTGGTGAGTTAGCCTATAAGAAAGATGAGGTCAGACTTCTTAGCATAGCCTGTTGTGACAGTACAAGGGGCCATGGTTTAAAATTGGAAGAAGATAGGTTTAGACTAGCTAGAAGGAACAAATTTTTAAAACGAGGGGGGTGAAGCACTTGNTTTTTTGTTTTTTTTTTAAACAGTGTAGGTGAACAAACACAAAGGTAACCCAATATAACACATAAAACAGGAACAAAAATAAATTTTTGAAGATAAAACTTAAGTGGGAGAAACTGCACTATCATATGACAGTCTTCTCTCTGAATTATAGAGAGAGGGTTTCGGTGGAACAGTGATGAGTGGTATCCTACAGGGGTCTGTACTGGGACAACTGTTGTTTAATATCTTAATCAATGACATAATGGAATCAAATGCATTCTCAGCAAGTTTGCAGATGACAGCAATCTGAGTGGTGCAGTTGACATGCCAGAGGTATGGGATGTCATTCAGAGGGACGTGAATAAGCTTAAGAAGCGGGCCTTTGTGAACAACAGTTGTTCAACAAGGCCAAGCACAAGGTCATGCACCCGGGTCGGGACAACCCCTGGTATTGATACAGCCTGGGGGATGTTGTTATTGAGTGCAGCCCTGCGGAGAAAGACGTGGGGGTACCAGTGGATGAAAAGCTAGACATGAGCTGACAAAGGGTGCTCACCACCCTGAAGGCCAAATGGTATCCTGCGCTTCATCAAAAGAAGAGTGACCAGTAGGTCAAGGGAGGTTCTGCCATTCCACTCTGCTCTGGTGAGTTAGCCTATAAGAAAGATGAGGTCAGACTTCTTAGCATAGCCTGTTGTGACAGTACAAGGGGCCATGGTTTAAAATTGGAAGAAGATAGGTTTAGACTAGCTAGAAGGAACAAATTTTTAAAACGAGGGGGGTGAAGCACTTGAAAAGGTTGCTCAGAGAGGTGGTAGATGCCTCATCCCTGAACACATTCAAGGTCAGCTATGGCTGTTAAAGATAATAAAAATTGTTTCTATACATTCATTAACAACAAAAGGAGAATTAGGGAAAATCTCCATCCTTTATTGGATGAAGAGGGGAACTTAGTAACAACAGATGAGGAAAAGGTTGAGGGGCTTAACGCCTACTTTGCCTCAGTCTTCAGCAGTAGAACAAGCTATCCCCTGGACATCCAGCCTCATAAGCTGGGAGACAGGGAGGGAAAACAGAATGAGGTTATCACACTTAAAGAGGAGGTGGTCAGGGACCTTCTATGCCACTTGGCACTCAAATCTATGGGACCAGATGGGTTACACCCAAGGGTGCTGAAAATGCTGGAGGCTGTGCTCACCAAGACACTTTCCATTATTTATCTGAAGTCCTGGCTAAACACAGAGGTCCCAATGCACTGGAGATTAGCAAATGTGACA
>VWZY01003875.1:644281-662713 GCA_013399075.1 Chloroceryle aenea | reverse complement strand
CCAAGGAACAAGTGACAAGACAAAAGAAAACAGCCTGAAGTTGTCCCAGGGGAAGTTTAGGCTGGACATTCTGAAAAACTTCTTCCCCTCCAGGGTTGTCAAGCCCTGGCCAGTCTGCCCAGGGCAGGGGTGGTGTCCCATGATCCCTGGAGGGGTTTCCAAGCTGTGGAGCTGTGGTGCTGAGGGACAGGGGTCAGTGGTGCCCTGGCAGTGCTGGGTTAACAGTTGGACTCGATGGTTTTAAAGGTCTCTTCCAATCAAAACGATTCCATGATTCTAACCCCGCACTTCACTGTGCCTCTTGCTTTGCATGGATCAAGACAAGACCTTGGTGTCCAGCAGCCCCCTGTGCCTCTTGATTATTTTGGAAGGGAACCAAGAATTTCCTCCTTTCCCTTTGGGCAGGGAAAGGGCTCTAATGTGGCTCCCGTCTGGGTAGGAATCCCCAGCAAAGTCCTACACAGAACAAAATCCTGCACAGAACAACCAGTGTGAGCTTTGCCAGAATTCAGAGCTTCAGGTTTACTCAGTGACAACCCTGACTTGTACCACAACCCCTGGGAGAGCAACACACAAAGGATGCAGGGGTGGTGCTGCCCTTTGCGCCATGCCCAGGGGTCCCAGGAGATGTCATCTGTCAGCAAAGTCCTACCTTTCCACTGAAACTTTTGCCAGTGTCTGAAATGGCCTCTGGTGCCATGAAGGCTGGTGTCCCTGCCGTGCTGGAAAGCTGGGCATCGTTCCCTTCAAACTGATTGCTGACCCCAAAATCAGCAATTTTGACGTGCCCGTCATCTCCTAAGAGCAAGTTGGAAGGCTTGATGTCCCGGTGAATGATCTTCTGGTAGTGCACTGAAAAAAACCCAAACAAAACAGGACCATGGTCTGTCACAGCTGTTAGGGAAGGAAAGCACTTAAATCCTGCAGATTTTCCCAGCCTTACTGGACCAGCCGATGGGTTGGGCAACTTGCTGCATTAAAGGTTTATAGGATCCAAAACAGAGAGGTTAATTTTTAATTTGTTGATTTTGAAGCTGCAGTGCTGTGAAGCTAAACAAAGGGGCAGAACGAAACAGGCCCAGAGGAGATGTTTAGGCAACTAGCAACTGAGCCACCAGCTCAGAAATCAGGGGGTACTTCAAACTCAAAAGATGCCTCTGACCATGGAGCAATCACCAGCTGAGTGGTGCCAGCACCCCCAGAAAGGCACGAGCCAGTGACACAATGGAGCCCACAACCAGACAAACAACCTCAACTTGTTTTACATCACCACAAATCCCTCCTGCTGCACAAAACCACCAGCCACTCTGGCCATCCTCACACCCAGAGACGTGGACAAACCTCTGCCAAGCAGCCCTTCAGAGCTAAGGCTGCTCCTGCCCACGGTCCCTCACTCCACGTGGCTGCGGCAAAGACTCCAGCTCTGTCCCAGCTCCACAAGGCCAACTGTGGGCACCAGCTCAAGTGTTTGTACAGGAAAGATGAAAGAAGACCTTGGAACGAGCTCAGAGGCTGAGATGCACTGGAAGCAACAACAGCTACAACAGTGTCCTTCTCACTACAGGCTGTCCAGGAAGCAACCCTGCAGTTGTGAGAAAGTCATCTGTGGGCCACTGAGTGAGGCAGGGAGTTGTAGGGAAAGGATCTGATTTCTCAGGAACTTGAAGAACAAATTTAAAAATAGAAAGACCCCAATTTTCAGAACATGAAATGACCCCAAAAGCAGAACTGCAGAAAACCCAGGAGACTTCACAGAACAGGAGAGGAAATCCTCTAAATCTTCACTGTCCTTTCTCAGGGGAACAGGACCCCTCAAGCCTCCTTCCTCCCCTGGCCCCAACCACCATTTCCACATTTCCTTCTTCCAAATGGAGCATGTTTGTTTTGATGCCTCCCCACAAGCACTTTTCATATCTCCTAGGAAGCAGGCAATTGGGTGGGGGGAAATGCTGGTCGAATCCTTTCTTGCTTCACCAACCTGGTCACCACATTGCCACAGGCAGCCTGCCCCATGGAGCACCCCAGCCTGTGTTTTAGGACTAAAAAGAAAAAGTTTCACATTGCTTCTGCTCTTCACAAGCCAGCTTTCCAGCAGGCCATGTCTGGGGAGGGAAAGTCATGCTTGAGGACACTTCTGCATGGACCTCTCCTTAGGACAGCCAGGGGATGCTGTCCTTGGCACATTAAGGAGCTGTTCTGGAAACCCAGCAGACAAAAACTCGCTGGTGGACACTGGCACTTTACATCCCCTTCCAGATGTGCAGCAACTGCGTGGCCACGATGTGATGTGAGCCAGTTAATGCTGTAACAGCCTGGCTAGACAGTCAGGATAAACACTGAAAACCCTGCAACAACAGTAATTACAAGGAGACATCTGCTCTGCAGCAGAGCTGGTGGCAAGCTGACATTTCAGGATGGTAATATAGGGAGAGACAAAAAATAAAAGTGAGGGTGGGAGTGAAGTTTCTCTTCAGCAGATGATGAGCTGCCTGGAAGGCAGTGTCTGGTGTCCTGCCTGATACCACAGGGCTAAGATTCCCAGTGCCTCTAAACAGAATAGAGGCCACAGTTATGGGTGGGCTATACAAGTACATCCCTGCAGCTAAGTCTGTGAAAAATGAGGGGGGTTGTAGAATCATAGAATCCTAGGATGGTAGGGGTTGAAAGGGACCTCTGGAGATTGATTCCAACCCCCCTGCAGATCAGGGTCACCCAGGGCAGCCCACACAGGAACAGAGCCAGGCAGGTTTGGAATCTCTCCAGAGCAGGAGACCCCACAGCCTCCCTGGGCAGCCTGGGCCAGGCTCTGTCACCCTCACAGGAAAGAAGTTTCTCCTCATGTTGAGGTGGAACCTCCTGTGACCATCACCTCTCCTCCTATCACAGGGCATCACTGAAAAGAGACTGGCTTACTCTAGGCAAGCAGGTACTCAAGGCTTTTTATTATTTCTTCTGTACAGGAAAGCAAAAAGACAAAAAAAAAAACAACACAAACCAAACAAAAAAGTCCACAAACCAATTCCCATATCAAATAACTATTTATCTTGCAAAACATATTCCCTGTCTTTGCTCAATCCAATAAAGGTAGAGCACAAATGTGGGGTGTTTGCCAGGCACTCTGTCTTTGTTCGGTGCCCGTCTCAGCCTGGCACACAGCAGGTCTGGGCACCGCTGGGCACAGGAGCAATAGGAGTGTTGAACAAAGGAATAATAAACATCCTTTGCAAAACATTAAAACCATCAAACAGTAAGGTCAATGAACATTTGTGCCTCCCAGATCAGAACATCCACGTTTGACGTGAGTGTGACAGACAGTGACAGTCTGACCTCGACTGCTTGGGGAGGAAATGAGCAGAGGCGCCTGCGGGGCAGAGGAGCAGGGGCTGTGCTGCCAGCACTGCCTGACACGTCCCTGGGCTTTGCCAGGCAGTGTCAGCCAGGCCCTGCTGCAAACCTGGTGCACAGTTTAAATAACAGCAAACTGGGATGGGAAGGAGATGGGCACAGAGGGGAAGGAGCAGTGGTGCTGGGAGCAGCGTCCAGCCCACATACTGTGCTGCTTTGCCATGACAGTCATGAAAGTCTTGTGCCTTTGGTAGCTCAGAAGCCTTTGGCTACCCCCAAACCCTCTCTCCAACCCAGCTGCCTTGGGCAGAGGCAATGGCTACGACACGAGAAGGACGGGAGACAGGAATTGTGCACCAAGTAGCACCTGGTGTAAATGAACAAAGCTCCATCCCAAAACTCTTGAGAGCAAGAGCTCAGGTCTGCCAAGAAACGATTTGGTGCAGAGCTGCTAACCTGATGAAAGCAGACTGAAATCCCTTTTCTGCTCTGAAGAAACATGATTCTTAATGTCTCTGCCTTCCAGCTGCTGTGGGGTCCCCCCTGCACAGCTATCCAAAACTGCCTTGTCCCCTCCTGCCCTGCCCCTTGCTACTGGTACAGTTCAGTACAGTACAAGGCTGCAGACAGAAAAGTAAAAGATTTCCCCCAGTAATTTCCAAGTGCACTTGTAGGCAACAGAAAAGTCCTGGCTTGTTTGGGAGCTGCAGAGCAGATGAGGATGGCTCGTCCACAGAACATCAACACCACTAAGCTCAGAAAAACCTCCCAACCCACCAACTTCTGCTGCAAGTCCTGGTCTCCTGCAGACAAGGCATTGCAGGGAGGGTTGGGGACAATTCATTCAGCAGGGCTGGCCAAAGGCCAACCGGTGGGACCTGCCTGCAGTGACCTGGGCATCCCTGCCACATGCTGTGAAAGGAGCCCGGGGACAGCACTGGCTTGCAGGGAAGGTACTTGTGAAACCAGCGTGACCTGCATTCCCAGCACAACATGGGGAGGAAAAGATGGAGCTAATCCTGCAGAACTCCCGAGGGAGAGCTGAGCATCACAGACAGAAAAGCCTCCTGCTAATGACACCCTCCAGACTGCTAATGACTGTCCAGAGGGGACATGAGCACACAACCCACGGAGCCACCCAAGGGGAGCAGGTGACAGCCACAAACACAATCACCAGTGCAAATTAAACCCTCTAATTTCACCAGCCTGAAGCATCTGGGAGCCAGTTTCTTCCCTCTGCAGCTGTAAAAGCAGCACCTTGGTGAGAAGTGCTATTCAATGTCACTGGAAGCCAGGACCAGAGTCCCCAGAAACAAGACATGTGTCCTGGGATTAAGGGACATGTTGGGACACAGCCACTCGTGAACAGGAGCAGGGCTCTGTCAAGCACAGAAGAGACAGAAAAGCACTTTCAACATCTGAATAAAAACCGCCAATGTGCTTTAAAGAACTATCTACACTGCTGCACCTATTGCTCTGTAAGGGTTTAGGGATTACTCTTCTTTTACAGGAACCCATGACCCCTTCATGGGGAACTGGGACCCTTCTTCTGAGTCCATGCCTTTGAGGGAACTTCCAGCTATTCCGTGCCCTGCTCAGAGACCAGCCACAGCAAGGTGTTGGGTTTTTTGCTTGTCACATTACAGCAGCAGTCACAAAGCAAGCAGACATCAGCCCTGGCAAGGCCATGCTCTGACCCGTGCTGTCCAACCACAGGGACGTGGCTGCTGGGCACACGAAGCCTTGGGATGGACCATCCCACTGGTGCTCCCCAGGTTTCCTCTTAAAGCAGAGGTCACCAGCCCACTGGAACAGCCTCCCTGGGCTCCAAGATGCTCTGCACTTCTTGTGCTGACAGACCCAATTCGAAGACTAGATCAATACTTCTTCATAATGAAAATGGAACAATGTTAAGATACTACAGAGCCCTCAGGAGAAAGTCTGATCCTGCAGCACTCTGTTAAATTTGGTTTTATTAGATCCATCCTTCACATCTGTGGAAAGGTAACAGTATTTCAGGCCTATTTGCATCTGAATAACAAGCCCATGGGTTTCTAGAGTATCCTCTAGACAAAGCTCTCAAAGCACATTAGAAATAGATGCTTGCTAAGCCTCACAGCCACCCCACCAACGAAGCAGGTATGCAGGTGAGGGTGCCTGTATTACATTTTCATCACAACTTGGTTAGAAACTCTGACAGGGCACATTTGACGTGGGATTTAGTCAAACCCTAGAGTCTCCGGGTGCTCAGGAACAAGGGAAATCATACCTAAAAGTCTAGACTGTCTCCTGACTTCGGGCATAGAGCACAGGCACCTAAGAAGAGCCTGCAGAAGGCTGATGCTGTGTGCTGGAGAGATACAGCCTCAGAGGAGGATTCAGAGCTAAGGGTGTGAGCAACAGCAGGAAAGGATCATCTTCCAACGTCCCTCTCGATCTCAGGCAGAAAGGAAGAAGCCTTTGAAGAAAGGCTGCGAGTTGTGGTAGTTCAGCCTGGAGAGGAGAAGGCTCCAGGGAGATCTTCTGGTGGCTTTTCAGCGCTTCAAGGGGCCTGTCAGAAAGATGGGGACAGACTTTTCAGCAGGGCCTGTTGTGATGGGACAAGGGGTGATGCTTTTAAACAAAAAAAGGGAGATTTAGACTCAAGAGAAGGAAGACATTTTTGATGCTGAGGGAGGTGAGAGCCTGGCCCAGGCTGCCCAGAGAGGTGGTGGCTGCCCCATCCCTGGCCCCATTGCAGGGGAGGTGGCCGGGGCTCTGAGCACCCTGCTCTGGTTGCAGATGTCCCTGTCCCTGCAGGGGGGGTGGATTAGAGGAGTTTGAAAGGTCCCTTCCCACCCCAACCATTCCATGAGTCTATGATTTCATGCCAAGGGGCTGCCTATCACAGCTGCCTGGTGGGACTGACATCCAGACACCTCCACGCCTGCAAACACGCTGGGTGCTGACTGTCCAGGGCATGAACAGCTAGTTTTCACTTCCAGGTCACAAAACATGCCCAGTTAGGATACACTCTGAACATTATCTCTGTGGAAAGCCGGCAGATGACGTTGGAATGGTGTTAAAAGAAAGCACAGGCTTGGGTGCCTCTGACCCAGGGCCAGCATCCCTGAAGAACCAAGCATGAGATGGAGCCAAACAACTTCGGGAACAACAAGATGAAGTTCTTGCAGAAAGGCAGCAGTCCAAGTGTCATTGCTGCTGTGAGTGGGCATACTGCCCCCGAGAGGATCTCCCCCTCGGGAAGGCACGGGGCAGGCCTGAGATCCTGGAGCAGCACGGCTGTGAACTGTGCCAGGGTCCAGAGATCCTGCAGCATTCACACCTTGAGGTGGTGAACCCTCAGTGGCTGTGCTACTGGGGATGGGGCTGGAGAAAGGGACAGATCTGGGGGAGGATCTGTGCTGCTGGGCCAGCTGGCTCCTGCCTGGGCTCCCCGCAGGTCTCCTGCCACTCTGCCTCCAGCGCTGCTCATTAGCAAAGCCCTGCTGAGCGTTTCATTCCTTTCTGTTCAGTCCCTCGGCTGCTGACAGTGGGACAAACCAGGTTTTTTCACAATGCTCCTCGTTTCTAGCTACCACGGGCTACTCGGGGACTCGAGACACTTTCCTCTTCTGTCAGAAGCAAACGCCCGGGACCTGTCTGCCCAGATCAACAGCCAGTGAAGACCCAGAGGGAGCAGAGAGAGAAGGGCTAGTAAAGAGACAGCTTGCTCCTTGGTTCTTTGCAAAAAGGTGCCTTTCACTGCATTGCCTTCTGGAAACCTCAGTGCTCCAGTAGGTTTATAGCAACTTGCTAAAAGCTCATTTAAGAATTATACGTATGAAACTTTACAATGCACTGACACATCCTGCTATTTACTGAGGCCGATGATGAATTACGCTCGATTAAAACCAGAATCCCATTCCCATTCAAGGGCAAAAGTGATCCACATGGTGCTGCTGCAGAGTCTGCTTAGCATTGCTCTCACATCACCCCTGTAGCAAAGAAATGATTTAACACCCTCCCAAGGAAACGGCTGCACCACCATCCAGAGCCTGGAACAGAAGGCTGCTCTTTGAAGTGAGCTGCTGCACTTGTCCGCAGCTCCACCGAGACAGAGCCAGGGGATGTGGATGTGGTGGGCTGTGCTGGGGGAGACCCCCTCCATGCTCAGCTCACTGCAGGGCATGCGTGTAGTGGCTGCAGAGATCCCAGCTCTGATTTTCTCAGACACTCTCTTGCTGCATTCGCCAAACCTCTGCCACTGGAGCATGTTGCTTAACCCAGGTTTTAACAAAAGGGGATCCCAACACCCAGCAGTGCTCAGCCCTTCGGCAGAGTTCAGCTTCCACTTGTGCTCCACCTCAGCACTTGCCTGACCATCGCACCCTGGCAGAGGGGGGATGTGGGATACTGCTGGCAGGAAGCATCAGGGAAGAGGAAGGAGAAGCATCCTTGCCAAAGGCTGCCCTTCTACACCTCTCCTCCCACCCACACGAGCACACCACATACCACCAGTCCCAGAGGATGTGCAGAGCCTCTTGCCACAGCTACACACGTGCCAACGTTCAAGGGACCTCTGGGGAAGAGGGGAGAGGGGCATGTGCAGCAAGTACTGCCACAGCAACCTGCAGCATCGGGGCCACGGCTGCTGCCAACCGCAGGCACAGTCACTTACGTAACTGCACCAAACAACAGCAGAGATCCAAGTGCCAGATCTTTCTGAAGAGCCTCCGGCACATCTCTCTGATCTGCTTCACCAGCTAATTACTCTCACTCTTACACAAAGTCCTCATCGATCAGTATCAGCAACACTTGCTGCTACTTGAAAGGGTTTTTTGTTTGGGTTTTTTTTTATCATCTAAACAGAGCTTGTCTACATCTTATGAAACAAGAGCCAGCCCCTCTTCTCCTGCTGGTGCCCTTTATACCACCCAGCACCTGCAGCTGTAGCTGCAGTTGAGAGTCCTCACCTCAACCTGCTCCACTTTGAGGGGCTCTGAACTTGTGCAGGCAAAAGGCAGGAGCGGAGAAGGAGGAGGTCCCAGTTTCCTACATGGGAATGGAAGCATGGATAGATCAAGCAGCTTGCTGGGAATCAGTAGAGCATGCAGCAGCTTCATCCCAGACTCCTGTCCCAGCTCTGCTGGCCCACACCAGCAGAAGGTCTGAGGAACCCACCTCTGCCAAGAGCCAAACCAGCTCAAACCCTGTTACACCACTGAAGCTTCACTGCACCTACCCCAGGCTTACACTGGAGTAGATATTCTTCAGAAGAACCAAGTCTGGGTTGACTCAGCTGTTGATTTATTTGCTTAAATTTCCTTTTAAGAGAAAGTAAATTACCCTCACATATCAATGATCAATAGGTTAAATCTTACCTCAGAAAAGCCAGCCCTGATCTGCACATCAGGCACTTTGTTCCTGCTCCAGGCTCAGCGTGCAGGGCTCCAGAGCACTGCAGGTACAGTGCCCAGCAGAGAACCACTGCTGGGATGGTCACTTTGCTTGTGTTCATGACCCTCCCTTCAACCCAAGAGCTGAGATGAGACAAGCATTCCTCTGCAGAGAGGACCAGAACTGCCACCCTTAGCTTCCCCAGACACAGTCACAGGAGGGACATTGTGCATTTTTGTCAGAAAACACCAGAAATAAGTTTTTTCCTTCCTTTCAACCACACTGACAGCAACTGTTTCAGCTCCTCATGAGCTGGATAAAATACTGAGCTTGCAGCTAAGCAGCAGAAGGGACAGTCACTGGGCTTCACCTCGACTGTGCAAGTCAGCAGGGGTTCCCCTGGGCCAAGCCTGAGCTGTGTGCTCCACACTCAGCATCTGCTCCTGGCTAGTGTCACTGCCAGGCCACCTCCTCGCACTGACCTTTTATTCCTCTGCCTTACTTAAGGTCTTAATAAATGAAGCTACTTGTGTCCCAATCCTGAAACTGAACTGGGATGTGCCCTGTGTCTTTTGATGGAGCGCATTTCACCCTCACCACCTCTCCTGCAGCTCCCATGCACATCTCCTGCCACTGCCACTGGAGAAGAGTTTAAGGTAGATACTCCTCGTGATGGCCACAACTGCTCACAACAAGGAAAACATTTCTGGCCAGCAGACAGCAGCCTGACACTGGAAGGAAATCCTCCTGTTACATGCTTCACCTGGTACTGGTTTCCACTGTACACCTGCTAAAGCAGATGCCAAATTCACCTTCACACAGGTACTGTGCAGTTATTAAATATAAATCACCACTGAGTCAGTCCAGAAGGAAATGTTACTGCCTTCAAGAAATCCAACTTGTGTTCAAGTACCACCATATCCAGGATATCAAAGTAAGCCAGCAGAATATCTGGGTTTTTTCAGCAGAGCTGTAGGCTTTTTTTGGGGAGGGATACATTAACTCCTGCACTTAATCTTTTTAGCCACTATTTGCTGCAGAAGACAACTCTGAAATACTGTTGTGCCCCCAGTGAAGAAGGTCTGGGGGCTCCAGGACTTCAAGCTTTCTCTAACAGCTGGCTAAAGGGGTGGAAGGACACTTGGCACTGACAAGAACTCTGGAACCTTGAACAGCCATCCATGAAGATGTGACAGATGTCTACATACCAGGGGTGGAACAGAGAGGCCATGACAGAAGTTTAAAAAGGGACAAATGAATGCTCTTCTCAGTGTCATCCAGTGATAGGACAAGAGGCAACTGGTGCAAGCAGAACATAGGAGGTTACAAATAAATATGAGAAAAAAACTCCTTCATGGTGAGGGTAACAGAGCACTGGACCAGGCTGCCCAGAGAGGTTCTGGGGTCTCCTTCTCTGGAGGCATTCAAAACCTGCCTGGACACATTCCTGTCTGACCTGGTCTAGGAGATCCTGCTCCAGCAGGGCGGTTGGACAAGATGATCTTTCAAGGTCCCTTCCAACCCCTCCCATTCTGTGATTCTGTATCAGGAGCCATGATACCCAAAGACACAACCTTTGGCTGAGGCCATGGCTGGGCCAGCTCTCTCAGGATGCTGGAGGGCACACTTGGGGGTGCAGGTCTGGACACCAGCCTGGCTGGCACTGCTGGGGGGTCCATGGGTGCGAGGCACCCTGTGCTGAGCCACAGTTGCCTGGGTCTCCTGGGGAGCACTGTATGCACCTCCCATCTTCAGGACTGATTCCTGCCGCAGCTGCTGGTGCCTTTGGTGAGGATTCTCTACCCAGAGCACCCCTTTCTGCTGAGGATCATTAGGAGAGCACATTTGCCTTACTAGAAGGGGGACTGAAGCTTAACTAGCCCCAGATAAGCACTACCAGAGGGAAGATACAAGTGGGAGGGGAGGTAATTGTGCATCTCCCCAGTTCACAGAAACACTGGAGCACCTGCTTTGATCAATGACATGAACAATGCAGCCAAACCTCGCCATCCAAAGCACTCAACCACTCTGAAATTCCCACTCTGGTGGTACTTACAACGTGCAGATGCCTGTCTCCCCAGTTCACAAGGGGTGTGCTCAGTGCTCTCGGTACCAGGGAAGTCTTGCAAGTGGGAGCAAATGCGCTTTCCATCGTAGGGCCCCTTTTACCAGGATGGGAATTAAAGTTTGCATGTGCTTAAATAACTCCTGACACAGTCTGCACGACACAGCCCAGGTCTCAGACAGGCACACAAAACCAGAATGTGGCGACCACTAAAATTACCACACTGAAGCTCAAAATATTTTCCCAGCAGTTTGGGGGCCAGAGGAAGGGACACTGCCATGGTTGGATCTCCCCAGCCCTCAGACCTTGAACCTCCCTCTGTTTCTTCACTGCTCAGTGAACGAGGCTGGGACCATGCATGTGTCAAAGTGTACTTCCCAGTATTAAATGTACTAAACCCAGGTTCCAGTCGCCACAGACACAGAGCAGCCATGGAGCGAGTGCCACCACCAGTAATAAAAGGTCAGCTCACACCTCCCACCAGCTTGGCTCCTGTGGCCCCTTCCTGCTCACCACAGACCATCTGCGCCGAGCACAGCGCACTGGCCTGGATTAACACCGTGCAGGAATCCAGTCTGCAGCTTCTGATATGATCAACCCCAACTGGCAATGGTGCATTTGCCACTGGGATGATTGTGAGCATCAAGCAGCTGCATGGTTATTGAGCCTCCCAAATTACATAACAATTATGTATGCTTACATTAAAATTACCTTGCAATCTCTAGATTGCTTGGCAACACTTTTCCTTCAGCGTGCACAAATGGTGCATTTTTCCTCTTAATTATGTAATAATTACCATGCATTTACCCAGCAGTTCAGAGAGAACACCTTTTTTAACTTTCATTTGCTAATAAAATAAGTGGTTACTCAACAGCCCCAGAGAAAGCATCCTAATGGTCCCGTGGCTGGAAGTCTTTGGGCATCCTATATTTTATTGCCCAGTTTCACTCCCTCAGCCTAGGACCACTTGGCTACTCTTTTAACTACCTTCTAAACTCAAAGTCTCCTCTGAGCAGGAACTGTGAGGCCAGCAGCAGCCAGCACAGTAGGTCTTGGATCTCCTGGCTGAGGCACAGCAGTTCTGCTGGAACATGAATGGTGAAGAGAGCCCAAAATGCTGCACTCTTCGCCCTTCAGACTCTACTGAAAAACAGTCTTGAGCTTTCCATTCACACGCACATTTCCACCAGCTTTCTGGGGTGACCTGACTGATTTGGCAGTACCTGGAAGCTTCTGGACTGTCACACACTTGTTAACATGGATTTTATTCCCACCGGCTGGTTTGAGACAAAGTGAGGTGGTGTTGCATGGCAATGTGGAGATGGGCTGGGGGCACCTTCCTCTGCCTCGGCAAGGTCTGCTCAGAGACTTGCTCTCTGAAGGTGTCTGAAACCAGGTGAGTCTCCCACAGAAGCCTTGTAGAAGTGAGGGGCTTGCTCTGGCTCTGAAGAGCTGCTGAGCTTGCAGGGGCCACTGGAGACTGGTGAAATCAAGGCAGAGGTGGCTCAAAGCACTATGGCATCAAGGAATGTTACTTTTGAGTTTGACCCAGCTACACTTGGCTTTTTGAAAGCACATTTGAAACAATTTCCTCTGGTTTGTGAGAGAAGCAGGTATTTATGTCCTACAGTTGAAATAGCTGGGAAAAATCTCACCTTGGAATAAAGAGGGAGGTGACACAGCTGTCTCGCATGTGTCTGACCCTCCACACTTTGCAGCTGACTGGGGATGATGATCACTCGCTCAAGCATCCTTGTTCCTCCCTCCGCCAGCTGCCCCACCTTCAGAGGTGTCACCAAAACCATGCCAAACACTGCCAAAACAAGCCAGGCCTGTGAAAGGTCACAATGCCTGAGAGATGCTGAGCTAACCCAGATCAGGCTCCAAGAACCTAGCACAGCACAGCTACCTCTGCTGTCAGGTTAGCACAGTGATAACCTCAAGGACAACGTGGACAAGCTGCTGGAGGGGAGATGCAAGAGGAGACAGACCAAATTTGCACCTAGCCAGTCTCCTGACAGGGTCCATAGTTTGGGGACAAGCATCAGGCAGAGATGTAACACCTCCAGTACCCACTGTCCCTGCTTTAGGCAGCCCCATGGCAAGCTCTGCCGGTATCCTCATATTTCAGTGTCCTTGATGCTCTTTTCTTCTACAGACCTGTCTAATCACATGGAGCCTGTTTAGTTCTTGCATCTGCTAGCTCCCCAACACTGTATTTTCATTGTTCAATTACATGCTACATGGAAGAGTAATTCCTCCTGGTTCAAACTGACTACTTGATTATTTTGTTTGATACCCCTTAGTTCTTGTGGTTTTGGAGACAGGAAGATTCACTCCCTGTTCGTCACTTGCCAGACACTTAGGATTTTATAAACCTCTGTCAGTTCAGTTCTTCCCATCATAACTGTCAAATCCTAAAAGCTTTGCTCTTACCTCTGTGCAGAGGATGTTCCATGACCATCACAGTCACCCTCCTCAGGCCTTCTGCAGCTCTAGAGAGCTGCTTCTAAGACAGGCTGAGTAAAGACACTTCTCACCTGTACTCCTAAAGATCTAAATAACTGCATAATGACATTTTCTGGTTTATTCTCTATTTCATTCCCAGTAATTCCCCAAATCTCGTTAGCTTTGCTGAATGTCACTAAGTAATGGGCTGGCATTTTCAGAGCTACGCAGACTGAAGCCTGAGTGAGAACAGCTAATTTAGAGCCCGTCACAACGTACGTACTTTTAGTGGTGTTTCTTCCCCTCAGCCATTACCTGTGAATTTTTATCTGCCCTTTCATCGAGCCAGCACTTGCTATCACAGCATCTTCCTGCCAGTCTCCAGGCGGTCCTAAAAATGACTATCCTGAATAACTAGCCACTGTCCCTGGAGGTGTTTAAGGCATGACTGGAAGTGGCACTAGTGACAGGTCACAGGCTGGACTTGTTGATCTCAGAGGTCTTTTCCAGCCTCAATAATTCTGTGATTCTTTGAACAACTAGATGTCATCAGTATCTCTCTTAACATACTCTACTCTTCTTCTGGTCCTTTGGGAATGTATTGGACAACCCAGGCACCGTTAGGGATTCCTGTTTAACTGCACTGGTGACTTTCCTCCATTGTGGAAGCTGTATTCCTGCTTTCCTCATTGTCTTGTTATTCATCCACAAGAGGCCACCCAACCCAAGAGACTTAGGAGCTTCTTCATGAGCTACTGTTAACGGATCCCACCAGAGGCTGTTTGGCATTGAAAACACAATGCAGTAGTCACAGGATCACCTATCTACATGTTTGTTGTCCTCTCTGGAATACTAATCAAGCTGTGAGGCAAGAATTGCCTCTGCAAAAGCTGCATGGACTCTAACTCCTCATACTCATATGTCCAGCCATGGTCAGTTCTTTAGTGCCCCCACAAATGCCCAGCTCTACTGTGCTTGCTACTCTTGGAGGTCTGCCTTACAAAAGTAAAGCAATCAGCAATTTCATGGGTAACCTCCCACTGCTGGCACGGGTCAGAAGAGAAGCCCAGCCACGGAGCCTGCAGCTCAAGGTCTGCAGATCAGCAGGGAGCAAAATGCACCATTCAATGCAGCATCCCCTGCTACAGCCAGCACGAGGTTCCACGGACATGCCAGCTCTGCTGAGCCACAAGGGGAACACCAGCCAGCCCTCGGGGCCCACCCTCATGCGATGCCAGCATGCAGACCACTCCACCTTGTGTCTTCAATTCAGGGACCCCTCTTCTCCCACCCCTGCCAGGCCCATGCCACCAGGGACACGTCAACTACAGTGGGGCCAGAAAAATCCCTGCTGTCATTTACAGCCCTACTGTGGCCTCCTCATGCTGTCAGGTCAGGTGCTCAGCAACAAACGTAGCCTTGGCCACAGTGGGAGAAGACTTCCTAAAAAATTGTGCCGATAATCAAATATTCTACACAGGGAACACTGCTGGAGTCTCTGGATGGAGCCTGGGAACACATGTGAGTCACCTCCTCCTTGGGAGGGCACAGCAACACTGGGTTCTTGTCACCCCACAGCCCTGAGTGACAAGGAGTCACTCAGACTGATGCTGCAGGGGGAGCTCCCAGTGCCACTTGCCAGCTCTCCCCGTGGCTGGCACTTGCCCTGCAAACCTAGAGAGAGGAATTTGTTCCAGCTGAAGCCAACTGACTCAGTCTGTGTCACTGCAAACACCCCTTTTCTGGCTTTGCTATTGTCTTCAAAGGCACTCTCCAGAAAGACATAAATGGCTGAAAACCAAAGTCACTATTTTCCAAATGCCCTTTCTAGGAAACGCCTGGTCCCAGCATCCATGACACCGCCCGGGTGAATCTGAGCTGTGTGGGGCCACCACCAACCACAAACCTCATCCCAGGCAATCAGAGGGGACCAGAGCCAAGGCTTGTCCCCAGATGAGCAAGGGGGGGACACACGGGCTGTGCAAAGCTGCTGGCAGTGCGGGTGGTACTCACAGTACTCAATGCCCAAGACGATGTCTCGGAAGTAGAGCCGAGCTTCCTCCTCGCTGAAGGGCTGGTCGCTTGGTACCTCCATGACAGGCCTGGGGGAAGAGTACAACGTACTCAGCACAGTGCAGAATGGCAGCAACACGCCTTGCTGGAGGACTTGTCCATCACCAGGTCCCCAGCACCGAGGGCCAGGATCCCAGCAGGTTCTGGGTGCTGTGACACAGGATGGAGGCACAGCCATCCTGTCCGGATTGGTGACACCCAGGTTGGTGAGCTCAGCTAAAGGTGATGGGTGGCTTTGCACAATCCCTGAGCCAGCGTGAGCCACGGAGCTCTCACCAACATCAAGGGTAACCACTGCTGTCTGCACAAAATAAGGCAAACACACTTTGCTGAGAGTCTAATGAGAAAAGGGCAGTGAAAGCACAAAACTGGATCCGGCCTTTGGTTGCTTGCTAAAGCTGCTCAAGGCTGTGGGCACCAGCACCAGCAGGAGGTACCAGGCAGCAGCAGGGACACAGTGCCTGTTGCTGTGCACTGGATGCCACGCTGGCTGGGGCTCAGTCCTGAAGCAACACCAGCGTGCAGCTAGTCTAAAGCAAGGCAGAGTCTACACATGAACCACTGGCTTAAAGGTTAAGTGGGAACATTTCCAGTGCATTGTGTGAAACTGCTTTGAAAACCTATTTAGCTGTTCAGAGTTCAGGCACTGCCAGAATTCCCCCGATTCAGCCCTGAACAGCCAGGGTTACCTGGTCAGCTTCTCCTCTCCTCTCCTTTGAGTGCCACCACTGCTGAGAGATGCTCAGAATCCTCTAAAAGCCCCTCTGCTGCCCGTGCCTGCTGAAAGCTGAGGGCAAAGAGGCTGTAAGAGCCAGTCAGCATCTTCTGTTCCCCAGCAGATGAAAGGCAGGAGCTAAGGGCTTCACTGCACCCAGGGTTAATCCTGCTTGCACTCAGAAGCTTGACCTTGCAATTGTACCTACGGCCACTACCTTGAGCTGGATTTAAGTGAGTGCTCCTGAGACACTGTCCTTGCAAGCCAAACCCCACGAAGAAGAGCCTGTGGCCCAAGCGAGGCTCTGCAGCATTCCCCCTCAGCATCCAGCACCAAATCCTTCCTGCAGCAATTCTCCCTTCGCCCTCACTGCCCCCATTTGATTGCACCTTCATCTCCCATTTGCAGTTTTCTGCCACCATCTTCCCTCCCTCCTCACAGGCAGTTTTTCTGCTGCCAAAGCCAGGGAGAAATAACTCGAGCAGGAGGACTCCAGAGCCACTGATGGAGTCTAATGGCCTTCTGCTCGAGGCAGACGGGCTGCACTGGGCCGAGCTGCACGCTCCCCGGCCACAGCTGATTGTAGGAGCTTTCTTTTCCTCCCCCTCTCCTACAGGACAGTCATCAGCCTGGTCACCAAGGAGACTGGGGAGCCTCTCACCAGCAACTCCACTGGAGCTGGCAGCCAGCAGGAGGCTTGTTCGTGGGGCCAGAGAGAAAAATAAATCCTTTGGGAATCCACCCCATCCTGGGCACAGCTCTCCCAACCTCACCGGGACTCTGCAGAGCTGCAGAATCACTGCAGGTGGAACAAAAAGCAGTGAGGAGACTCCCACCACCTTTATCACTTCTCCTGCTATGGAGAAACATGCCAATAAAGAGCCTCCCCAGTATGGTAGTGCTAGGGACAAATAAGGCAGCGTGTGGCAAGTAAATGTTGATGCAACCACAGGCCCCTTGTGCCAGAAGCAGCCATGATCTGGCTGTTAACCCAGCAGAGTTTTCCTATTAAAACTTTTTTTCTTCCAGGCACCTGATGGGGAATTGGCATCTGATTTGTTTGAATCCAATTATCCAAATCTGCTCTTGCCTGCAGAGAGTAGTTTGCCCCATTATATTTATCAAAATTCCATTTCACTGAGGAAGCTAATGATAAACACCAAAAATTTCAACACAAGGGGCTGCAGGAAGGCTACTTACCCTTTCCTCAGGAGGTCAAACACTGCAAGAAAAGGAAATCAAACCATGAATGAATCAGAAGAGGGGACTGGGCATATTGGTTTTTTTAGCAGCTGCATAAACACATCCATTCCCATACCTGCAAAATCAATTTATCTCCACTCGCTTCTCATATATTCTATGAAATATAAATTCTCTGATTCTCTTCCCTCCCCCATGACAAAGAGAGCAGAGGATGCAAAAAGCAAATACTCATCCCATCAGCACAAAGACAAATATCCCACCTCCCGCCAGCTCCACGCAGGGAGACAGCGGGTGCTCATTTATCACCCGCATTCCTGCTGCTCCTGGTGTCAGCCCTTGCTGATTCCAGCTCCATCTCATTCAGTACCTTCAGGGAGGGTGCTGGGTGTGATATTTCTGCTAAACTGCTGATAGGGAAGGAGATGCTGTAAGAACACGTCGCTCCGTTTCTGCTGCGTCAATCAGCAGCACAACTCCGCGGCTGCCAGCGGGAAACCCTCCCTGGCAGGAGCAGCTGGGGAGGGTTTGGTGTGAGCTGAGGTTTGCAGAGCACCTGAGGTTCTGAGTCTGATCAGGAGGTTAGTGGCAATGTGTTTTACTGATCCTGCCCCTGACCTGTTCTGCAAACGGGAGCAGGATCTGCTGTTATCTCCTCTAGGAGAGCTCTTTCCTCTTGAATTACTAAGGGGTTTCTGGCACGTCCCAGGAAATGAAGGTTGCCCTCCCCAAGGCACCAGACAGCCCTGCTCGCAGCTGCCACGTCACACCAGCTGAAGGTACAAACACAACGGGCTGGGCTGCATGGCCTCCTCTGGCTCTCCAGGCTGAAGAAGCTGCAGCTTGGGGCAGCATTTCATTATCCAAGCACCTTGTGCCACTGCAGACTGCTCAGCTTCTGCCGGCACCCTCCAGCCCCTGCTTTCTTCCCGCGGAGCACGCAGCAGAGTGGTCACTGCTGTGATTAATGCCAGCAGGAATTAGCAACGGGCAAACTCCACATCCTCTCGTTTTGCTTTGTAGTGGGGGGGGGGGCATTTGTGGAAGAAGGAAGGTGCAGTTCCCATCAGCTGGCTCAGCAGCAGGAGGGAGGAAACCCACTGGCAGAGGGCTCGGTCCTGAGCAGCACGGAGCACCCACAGCTGCCCCTTGCTGCCGAGGGAAGGGCAGAGGTGGGAGCTTGATGTGTCTGCACTGCTCTGCCCGG
>VWZY01003875.1:573793-644255 GCA_013399075.1 Chloroceryle aenea | reverse complement strand
GCCACTCACGGGACCCCAGGCAGAGCAAATTGGCAGTGGAGGGTGGACAACATGGTCATGGCCACGTCTCGCTGCCCAGGGACCAGCACAACTTCCCACGTGGGTCCAAGAGATTTCCCACTTGTCCTGCTGCTGTTGCTGCCATTCCTGGGACTGTCGTCTTGCTCCACAGGGAGAGCTTGTTTGTTTGCTTCTTTGTGTTTGTTTTCCTTTCTGCAGCTTTTTCCTCAGGCATTTATTTTCCTTCGACAAAATAACTTGCTACCTCATCTCTCCCCCTCTCTCCACCCCCAGGAGTTCAGGGCTTTTGCACAACAGCCTCAGCCACCCTCCCTACCACACGTCCAGCTGCCTCGGCTGCTGCTCAGCGATGCTGCCGGAGCATCGCTGGGGCTTCAGCCCAAAGGGAGAGGTGGCCTTTCAAAGGCAAAGAGCTTCATTTTCCAGGCAGAGGCTCCTTTCACAGGCAGCTTCAAAAAAACCCCATAATTATTTGATGAGAAGCAGCCCTTGAGCCTGTCTCATCAGGAAATGTTATGGGGAAGCAGAGATGTAACAGGGTCAGACGTCCTTCTGCTCTGGCTGATTTCAGAGGCCACCTCAGCACCTCCTGGGCCTGTCCCTCCAGGCTTTGCCCAAATGGGGGTTAAGCTGTGAGTGGCACGTTCAAAGATTGGGAGAGGAAGACAAAACTGGGTGGAAATTTCTTGTCCTCTGTATAAACTCATGGTCACAGAATCATTAGGGTTGGAAAGGACCTCCAAGATCATCAAGTCCAACTGTCTACCCAACAGTATCATAACCACTAAACCACATCCTGAAGTGCCATGTTTACATGTTTTTTTAATATCTCTGGGGGTAGTGACTCCACCCCCTCCCTGGGCAGCCTGTTCCATTGCCCAACCACTCTCTCAGTAAATAAACTTTTCCTAATATCCAACCTAAACCTCCCCTGGTGCAGCTTCAGCCCATTTCCTCCTGTCCTATCCCCAGTTACCTGGTAGCAGAGACCAACCCCCACCTGACTACAGCCTCCCTTCGGGGAGCTGTAGAGAGCAGTAAGGTCTCCTCTCAGCCTCCTCTTCTCCAGACTAAACAACCCCAGCTCCCTCAGCTGCTCCTCATCAGACATTTTCCCCAGACCCTTCACCAGCTCCATCACCCTTCTCTGAACTTGCTCCAGCCCCTCGATGTCTTTGTTATCCTGTGGCACCAAAATTGAACCCAGTGCTCAAGCTGCCACCCCCCCAGTGCCCAGTACTGGACAGACCATCCCTTCTCTACTCCTGCTGGACACACTGGTTTTGATGGGTCCACTGCTGGCCCATGTCCATCTGGTATCAACCAACACCCCCAGGTCCTTTTCTGCTGTGCAACCTCCCAGCCATGGCAGGAGATGACCTGGGAAGGGTAGAGCCACCATCATGTCTTTTTAGTGTCCCCATGGCAAGGAGATGTGCAGAGCTGTACTAAGGCACAAGGCTGCTTTACCCTACTGCAAGGAGCCCTGCGTCCCACCTGCCTCTACAGGTGTTTCACTTTTCAGAAGCAGTAATCTGCTGAAGTTGGTACAAGTTTCTCTCGCTGCTGACCCCGAGCCCTGGCATGTGTTACTTGCATCACCAGGTCTAAGGCCAGATGGTTCTGTTAAGAGTTTATGACTCACGTACCCATGTACAAGTTGTCCTCAGCAGGGTCATCAAGTACCTGTAATTGTTAGCAGAGAGATAAGGGGAAAGGGGGGAAAGAGAAAAAAATGGAAAAAGAAATCAAAATATTTTTAACCAAGTAACATTTTGGTGCTCCCTGTGCACTGTGCTGAGCTGCAGAGCACTGAGAACAACTGAGCCTGACATTTAGAGATTCCAGCTGAGAGATGAGCTTTGAAGGACGCAGATATTCCTGTCTCCAGAAGAATCTGGGCTTCTGCCTGCATTTGGAGAAACAGCCAACCAACACAGGCAGTGCTTCTGCTGACCTGCCCTCAGCCATCACCGACCACGGCACCGGAGCCTTGCTCTTGTGCACCTCCCCAGCCTTGTCTACACCCGGGTTTCCCTGGTCAGACTGCTGTGGTTTCTGCCAGTGCAGCCAGCTGCATTCTCTTGGGCACCAGCCCAAAGCCAGGCTAATGGTGTCAGTTTGTCATACATAATTCATAGAATCACAGACTGCTTTAGCTTGGAAGGGACCTCTAAAGGTCAGTGCCCCTGCAGTGAGCAGGGAAATCTTCAACTACAGCAGGTTGCTCAGAGCCCTGTCCAACCTGACCTATTGGGATGATCTTCTTGGAATCACCAGCTTAAATTTCTGAACAACTATTTTAAATCACTTTAGGCTGAAGTAGGAGCAATTAAACAAAGATCCTTTTGTCACAATCCAAACCAGGCTTGTTTCAGCATAACTTAGGCTGGAGAAGCAGCTCACCTCTATCAGCTTCACAATGTTGACATGGTCCAGTTTCTTTAAGATAGCTATTTCCTGATAGACTCTGTCCAGAGGTGCCATGGATTTTGTTTGCTCTCCAGAGGATGCTTTTGATCCTCTGGGTGGAGGTCGACCTGCGATCATGAGAACATGGTGAGGAAAAATACATTTTTCAGCATTACCCATTAGGCAGGAGTGAGTAGCCACTGGTCCCTCTGCAGAATAACCCCAGCTCTTCTGGAAGATCTCATCACTCATCCCAAAACATTAGTGCCTCCATCCGAAACTGAGATTTCCAAGCTCCATTCAGACCAGCTCCTCCCAGCTTCCCGGCCTGGCCTGTTTGATCCCATGGCCCTGCCACTGGAGCCAGGTGGTATCTAAGGGGGGAGAAGAGCCCCTGGCAGGAGGATGGGTCTACCCTGCCCAACTTCCAGCACTTAATTAGGCTTCAGAGATGGTGAAAATGGAAGAGTCAGCACTTCAAAGCAACTCAGAAAATCAAAGCCAGGAACCTAATTATCAAGAGTGCTGAATTTCCTCGTGGCTGTGCCTGCCCTTCCACTACCCACCGCATTTTCACCAGCCCCCAGCTACTTGGGTAGCCTTCAAATGAGGCCAACTTCTGCAGTCCCTGCAGGCAACATCTCTACAGAGAGATTTGCCTGGCTGAGGACAACAGGCAGACCTCTAAATGCAGGATACTCACGTGGAAATCCATACTGCTTCAAGAGCTTCTTTTTGGAGAGGACTTTCATAGCCTGAAGGAAGAAGAAGCAGCAGCAGTGTTAAAACTGAACAAGAGCCAAAGCGCTCACTGCTGTGACCTGGGACCATGCTGGGCATCAGAGACTGGCTCAGGTCTGTTCCTTGCCCTAGAGAAGAAGTCTTGTTAGTGGTGGCCACAACACACACATAAGATGCTGACCCAGGCTCTCCTAAAGGAGACTGACCATTGGTTTCATTCATCTTTTTCCCGTGAACAAAATAAATGGTTGTGATTTATTTTGAACTGGACAAAGTTAAAGGAGCCAAATTTCTGCATTTGGGACAGGAGCTTGAGAGAAAAGGTGGGTTCTTGTAGCTGACCTTTAGGTACTTGGTGGTTTAAATGATGCTACGGCCACGTGGCAAGTCAGAGCCACTTCCAGGCTGCTCCCCCTTTACTTTGCCAGAAGGTCTAAGGAAAAGAGCAGTAGTTTCACAGCCATACCTCTAACACCCTTTCAACCCTCATCACAAACCTGGAGCAGGGTGAGGATGCAGCCCTTCCACCATGAGCAAGATCCTTCCTGGGCATCCATCCCCACACCATCGGGAACGGTGGAGCCAGCTCTGTGCAGGTGCACGGCCAAGGCACGAGGAGGGAAGCAGATTTTTGCCAGTGGCTTCCCTCCCTTCTCCTACCCGACCATTTGCTGCACTGCTGCAAGCCCAGGCAGCTGAGGTGTGGGAAGGGGTCAGGGTAATTTCTTCTGCCATCCGACTGGCATTAGCATAGTGGCAAAAGGCAATCTGCATTTAATAAACAGTCTCTGCACCTCCATCTGCTCTCAGCATTAATAACCTTTCTGAGGACCACTCAACCAGCCCTGAGTGGCCCAGCAGATAAATATTTCATGAGAAACCAGCTCATGGTATAATTTGCTTAGGAAAACAGGCTATGCCCCAGGAGCTGGGACAGTCACTCAGTCCTTCCCCTAGAACAGGTAGTTACTCCTATTAATTAAGCATCCAAATCTGTAATTTACACTGGAGTGACCCCTTCAAAATAGAATTAACCAAGGACTCCTGCAGGACACAGCCAAATGCCAAGGAATTTCACACTAACACTGTGGAGGTGGGCTCTGCACGCTACCCGGTTTTAACCTGTGCACCAGGAACAAGTCACCGAAACCAGTTCAGTGAGCTCCTTCCCAAACTGGTTTTGCTGGCAGCGATGCCCTCGCATGCCCCAGGATCCCCAGCTCCTGTCAGCGCTCCCGCTGCAGCCAGTTCACGGCTCGCTGAAAGGATTGTTATTTTTGGTAGTGATCCAGTGAAATCCTCTGGATTTGCACTGTGTAATTGAGAAGAGCTGCTGTGTAGCTCCCAATCCTGCCTGACAGCTCCTGAGCCAACTGTTGGAAGTGACGGTGTTGAGAGAGAGACTCACAAGTGTTTTTTTCACTCGGCACAGCGCTGTGTCCAATGTGGACAGCCAAAGGATTCATGGGCTGCCAAAAGAGGATCCGAGATGTGCGCAACCACCTCCAAGGATGGCCAGGATGAAGCCTGGAGGACTTCCTGTGCTCCTCACTTTTATCTCTCCATAATGATAATTTATGGGAGAAATCAAAGGAATTCACAAATCTATTTTTCTTTCAACCAGTGCCAAAGCCCAGGAGGAGAAGGTTCCTCTTGTGCCAATCCAACCTTGAGTTCTTTCTGCCTTCTGGCAAAGAGCTTTAGAAAAGGAAGAAACAGAAGATGTGATTTGCTGCTGAAAGTTCCCAAGTTGCATCAGTGCTTGGGGAACCCAGCCTGAGGAACTGAACCATCACCACTGGCTGTGCCCGCACCAGGGCAGTCCTTCCTGGGGCAGGCTCTGAGGAGATGCTGGAGAGGTGGAAGGTACAGACAGCAGCAGTAGCAAGGACAAGAGTTGCTCCTGGGGACAGAAGCAGAGGGAACAAGAGCTACTACTGTCACCCAAACTCCTTGAAAGTTGCTATGAAGGGTGATGGGGCAACAAGTGGGGGTTACTGTACCATACAACCATAGTACTGTTTGGGTTGGAAAAGACCTTTAAAATCATCAAGTCCAGCCATTCTCCCAGCACTGCCAGGGCACCACTAACCCACATCCCTCAGCACCACAGCTCCACAGCTTGGAAACCCTTCCAGGGATCATGGGACACCACCCCTGCCCTGGGCAGCCTGGCCCAGCAATGGACAACCCTGGAAGAGAAGAAATTGTTCCTCATGTCCAACCGAAACCTCCCCTGGTGCAACTTGAGGCCATTTCCTTTTGTCCTGCCACTTGTTCCTTGAGAGAAAAGACCACCTAGCTCCAACCTCCACTCAGGGAGCTGTCAGAGACAGAAGATCTCCCCTGAGCCTCCTTCTCTCCAGGCTCAAGCCCAAGCCCTCAGCTGTTCTCACCCTCCTTGTGCTCCAGCCCCTTTCCCAGCTCCGTTGCCCTTCTCTGGCCACGCTGCAGTCCCTCCATGTCCTGCTGGGAGTGAGAGACCCAAAACTGACCCCAGGATTTGAGGTGCAGCCTCATCAGTGCCCAGTCCAGGGTGATGATCCCTGCCCTGGCCCTGCTGGCCACACTATTTCTGCTACAAAATCACAGGTGAGCTGACTGTCAGCCACCTCTTCTGCCACGGAAGAAGCACCAGCACATGCTGATAACAACCTCGAAGTGCTGCTATCTGCTACTACACAAGCAGAGCTAGATCAGAAGAGAGGATCTGTCCCACTGCGCTTTGAAACGCAAACAGGGAGCTGAAGAACAAACCACCACCAACAGGCCAGAGGCACTTAATTATCAGAAGAGTGGAGCCGAGAGCCCAGGGCAGAGCAGCCTCTCGGTAATTACAGCGGAGCTGCCAGGACGAGGCTTCCTCGCTGAGCTGGAGCTGCGTGTGGCGGCAGCACCGGGGGGATGCTTCAGCAAACCTCTCCTTCCGGGCTTACATGCGTAAAAGAGCCAAAGACATTTGTACTCACGGCAGAGCTAATTACCCAGATAATGCCTTTCTGATAAAGAACCAGCTCGGAGCTAAGCCGAAGGCTTTTCCCTCTGCACTTTGCAAGCATTGCTTCAGCTTCCCCAGGAAAAGAGGGAGCCTAGAGGAGATCTCCTCCACACACGTCCGTGCACTAACCTGCCTTCCGACTATTCACACGTGGACGTGGGGCTTGACTTCTTCCCTTGAGGAGCAGCAGGAACAGGGTGCTCTCCTTTGATGCACATTCCCTACAGAAGTTGACTGAGCTCCTGCTTAGGCACCCTGCAGCTGGAAGCCACAGGGAAGCTGCTTCATGAGCATGCTGGAGGGAAAGGAGACCCCGGGTTTACAGAGAGGAGGGATGCCTGGGACACAGCATCTTTCACAACAGCAAGACCTTGAGCTCACATCCTGCTGCTGATAATAACAGCAGCAAAATGGCCATTATCTGCGGGGGGGGGAGGCTTGGGGCAAGGTCACTTATCACCTGTCCCTCGTGATGCTCTCACAGCATTTTGGATGCCATTTGATTTGGTAACAGACCTGCCCTGCAAGGGCAGATGACCTGCGTGCGGTCCCTACCTGCAGCTCGCAGGGGAGCAGGTTGTTGCTCTACTATCCACCTACATCATCTGCTGGTGCTTGACAGCACCCTGCGGTGGTGCTGAGCAGAGCAGGGAGTGCTTCCAGCCCTTCCTCAGTGGTCCTGTCTGACAGTGACATCCCTCAGATGAAGTGGCTCAGCGGGAAGCTCTGCAGGGACAGAGGAGTGCTAAACCAGACAGGCTTAGCTGCCATGCCCTGAAAATCCTGCTCCTGCATTTGTCACAGCAGCAGTAGAATTCTGTCAGTGCTGTGGCCCATCCACACTGTGACACCACAGCAGGGATGTCTCCCAGAGCCTCACACCTTCCAGTCTTCCAAGATGGGGAGAGACGTTTCAGCAGGGCCTGCTGGGACAGGACAAGGGGGATGGTTTGAAAATAAAAGAGGGAGATTTAGACTCAAGAGAAGGAAGAAATTGTTGGTGCTGAGGGTGGTGAGAGCCTGGCCCAGGCTGCCCAGAGAGGTGGTCTCTGCCCCATCCCTGGCATCATCTCAGGTGAGGTTGGCCCGGGCTCTGGGCACCCTGCTCTAGACGCAGATGTCCCTGCTCAGTGCTGGGAGGTTGGACTAAAGAAGCCTGAAAGATCCCTTCCCACCCAAACCAGTCTGTGATTCTATGGTAAAACAGAGATTATTTCCCTAGTCCTCTCTGCACTGGAGTGCAGTAGCTGTTACATGAGCAAGAGGATGAGAAATATGGGAGCTGTTCCTCCCCTTCCCACCCGGGTGGCAAGCAAAGGGACTAGGAAGTTCAAGGGTTGCTGCTGGCCACCTCTCCCTCAGCAGCAGCACTGTGGTCAGCCATCTCTTCAAAAACTTGGAAGGAATTTCTCACCACCATTGAGAGCTGGTAGGAAACAGCTCTCCATGCACAGGTTATTGGGTACAAGCAGCAGCAGAGAGCACAATCACACAAATCTTGTTTCTTAGGAAACTAGATTTAAAAAGAAAAGAAAAAAAAAAACAACAACAGAAACCCACTGACAACCTACAATGCTATTGCTTTTGTCCAGAAGTAGCATAACAAATGTCCATCATAACCACTTCTCTTTGCAAGCTGATTTAGAGATTGAAAATAGGAAGGAGACATGACCTGAGGCATCACAGAATCAAATTCCATCGGCACAATGACTGCAAACCAGATCTCCGCCTGGACACATTCGCCTCTGCTTTTTATTTGCTGCTTTGTCACAGAGCTTGGCTTTTCTTTTTTTTTTTTTTCTTTCCCCTAGTCACTGTCAGAGCATCTCCTACAAACTGAGCCACTGAAACCTTTCCAGCTGCACAGGGATCCTTGGCACAGCCCCATGCTGCTCCACATGCCCCAGCAGCACCAGTGGCTCATTCCAGAGGACCTCTGCTCTGGGAGCCAGCTCCGCATCCCAACGGGGTCTCCTCCTTGGAGGGAGCACTGGGTCACCTACTTGGTGCTGAAAGTTCCATCTCCCTGGGCTAATAACGTCCCCACATCCACTGCTGTACATCAGCACACTCCCAGCCCCTAGGCAGCTGCAGTTGTTCACAGCAATGAAGGGTGAAACTCTTGGAAGGACTTGCTTGTTTTTAATGGAAGGTAAAAAAAAACCCACAAAGTCAATACAACCCATTTACATTTTTCCTGACTGGTGATCAGCTTTTTTTCCCTTGAGATATTTTCCTACTTCTAAGCCAGATTCAACACTCATTAAAGCAACAGAAATCTGTCCTTTTGCTTTGACAGGAGCTAGCCCCAGTTCCTGGTACCTATAAACACTGCTTCTACAAGAAGAGCCAGCAAAGGGCCCCACACCTCTGCAAGAATCCAGAGTTACACTCTGAATTATACTCCCAAATAAAATTTTTCTGCTTCTGGTAAAGTTTTGCTCCTTTTTTATTGCAGCAGACTAGCTTAGAGAAAACAAAAGAGGCAGCAATACCCTGGCCTGATGTGAAAACACTGCACACGTGAATCGGTTATTAGGGGCTGCTCACCAAGGGCCGATGTCCTACAATTATCTCTTACTGCTTCCTACTGCTGAGACAAAAACAACCTTCCAGAGCTAAATCTGAGGAAAAATAAGCACATGAGAAAGGCTCTTCCAGTTGTCAGAATTGCAACTGCTTCTACGAACTGCTGGTACCAGGCAGCTTCACTCGGTAGGTCTGGGGGGTCGGGGTCATCGCTGCACCGCAGCCTTGGACCGGTCAAGAAGCAGAGCAGGGGGGAAGGTCTCTCAGTGCTGGGAGAACACGTGGGTCAGACACACTGTAGGAATGGGGAGCTAAGCAACCATTAGCTAGTTATGCAATTTGCTGCTATTTCTCTGAAGCTTTCAAAGGTCTGCCAGTTCCTGATCTGTTTTATCAGCTTAGAAAAGTGAAGGTCTCTCCGTCACAGCTTGTTCCTCTGGAAAACACAAGTGCGGGCACTTGGAAGAATCTGGGGCATAGCTGGGGTTGGGAGAAAGCTCCCAATGCCCCAGCCTTTTGGCAAGCACATGAAACACCGACTTCAGCATCTCAGCCTTTCAGCAGCAGTGCAGCCAAACACCCTTTCCTCTCCGGGTGCTGACGTTCCCTGCAATAACACACAGGCAGATGCTGCCGATGCTCTCGCTGTGGTCCCACCTCTCTCAACATCTCCCAGGATCAGCTGCACAGCCCCAGTGTTGATCCTAAGATCTAGTTCAGACTCTGCCTCGACCCCCACAGAGGAGGATGGGGGAGGACCAAAGAGTGTGTCCCTGTGAGGGGCTTTGCACCACTGTCCCTTTCGGGGCAGTGAGGTTGGACTGGGAGAGTCTGGGTGCAAGAGCCACTCTCGAGCCGCAGCAGCTTTAAAGCGTTTGCTTAGCTTAGGAAAAGAAATGGAGATTAAGTGGGGATTAACTGACACACGCCAGGCTAACCTGGACACAGGCTTTCACTTTTGGCTTTGATTTGACCAGCTAAATCTACGTCCACGGTGTTAGCCTACAGGTTACACAGAGCTCTGACAACCACTCTGCTCACCCCAGGCAGCCCGCAGCACAGCATCGGGATTCCCAGAGCAAAAGGGCATTGACAAAATGTGAGGATTACCATTTTCAAAGCAGAAATATTTTCAGCTGGAAATAACTGCAATGCGATGCGCTCGCCCTCTGCGCTGCTGGTCCTGGCAGGCCAGACGGATCGGGGAAGCCAGGGCTGCCACCAGCAGAACAAAACCATCCTGCTGCAGGGCACGGGAGGGAGGACTCGGAGGGCAGCAGAGAAAGGGAGCCACTGGAAACAGCAGCCACCCCGGAGCAGGGGGTGAGTCAGCTTGGGAAGGACAGGAGATGGAAAGAATTGTGGCTGCTTGCTCAGCCAGCTCTGGGGCACCTTGTCCAGATTTTTGTTTCATCTCTTCCATCCTTCATCTCAAGGCATTCCTCCTGCAATTCCATGCCTGTGTCAAATAGGAACAAGCACACAATTCCCACCTGAGCCCTTCAGCCTGGCATGTCACTCATAAATCCAAGAGTCAGGGAGGAAAAGCTACCTGGGGAGTAGCAGAGAATGAGCATGATTTACATCCTCTTAGTCCTCGCTGTATCAAGACCAACAGCTCTGTGCACCAGGACAAGCAGCAGAACAGGAGTCTGCCCGGGTGCTCTGATGGACCCATTTTCACCCACGTGAGGCTGCTCCATCGCAGCAAGGAAAGCAGGACCCCTCCACCAAACCCAGCACAGAGCAGTGGCTGAAGCCTGGGGCCAGACTGGCAGGGCTGCGTCAGGGGCAGCGGGGTGTGGAGTCAACAGCACTGCAACCACCCAGCTCTGCTCAGCCCTGGGATCCACCAGAAGCTGCTGAGCTGTTTCCACAAGCCTCCAGGTGCAGCCACATGCAGCAAGGCAGATTTTCTTCTACCAGCTGCCCGGCTCTTGCCCTCAGCCTGAACAAATCATTCAGCCAACGCTCAGGGACATGAGCCCATCTGCAGACAGGTTTTGCAGGAATCCCAGCTGGGCTGGTTGGGATTGACCCACCTCTGAAAGCAGAGGGACAGAGAAGGAGCCTTCAGCATAAGCAGCCTTCAATTCCAAACCCTCCAACTCTGGCTTCAGCACAGGGAAGGATTTAAAGGCCAAGGTTTGCCTTTCACCCTGCAGCCTACACCTCCAGGCCAGGCAGCCAGGTCCTGTTCAGCATGTGGGGAGACCCTGGGGAGCTGCCCAGCTGGCCACGCTGTTCCACATCTTTCTGGTAAACACCCCCCTCTCCTTACAAAACCCGCCCGCTCTTCCAACGCGCAGCAGGTGCTGAACACCACCACCCACACGCCTCTAATTTCAGGTGACCTGCTTCATAGCTAGAAAATGTCAAGACAAATCAGGGATACGTGCCTGCAGCCCGCCTCGGAGATCCCTGCCTCTTATGTAAAGCTGCCCACCCCAGTTCCCTCAGCCCCGCGCACGAGCAGGCGGCAGCTCCGTGCCCAGCGGGGAGGTTCAATTCCTTGCACATCACCTGAATCAGAAATGCCCGTGGTGAAAGCAGCGAGGCAGAGGGGACCTGGAGCTCTGGGGACAAAGGGGAAGGAGGAGCAGCGGCGGCAACGAGGAGCGGAGGAGAGAGACACTTACGTAATACTTGTCATCGTTCTCGTTGTAGGCCAGTTTCACAACACCGTAGGATCCCTAAAAATAAACACAAATTGCACAGTCAGTTCTGCACCTCCACCTCATCCCTCTGCTGCTCAAGGCTGGTAGATCATAGCCTTACATGGAGACAAAACAAAAAACCCTTCAAGGCCCCAGGCCAAGCCTACCCCTGAGCGAAGTCTGCAGGTGATGACCCCAGCGAGGTCAGATGTTTGGGCAGCTCTGTCGGAGCCGTGGGGTGTTTGAGGATTCACAATGTCTGGGGGAGCAGAGGGTTAGCCTATCACCTCCTGCCCTGAGCCAAAGCCACCGTGTCTCTCAGCTCAAACACCAGTGGTGAGCAGAGAATTTTGACTTCACTGAGAGCTGGAATGAAGGTCCTGGTCTCAGCAGAGACCCACAAGCCATCTGGCTGATCCAGAAGCACAGCAGGTCCAGCAGGCACTCTACCAGCCTCGAGGTGCCTATCTGCTCACTGTGACCTGCAGGGAAGAAGGAGGGAGGGGCAAATCCACCAGAAAGAAGGCCTCACACTCTCCTGAAATCATAGGTAAGCCAATGACAAAAGCCCTGAGTGGGTCTGAAGTTGTGTGTGAGCCACAGATGACATCCGCAGTACCACCAGTGGTATCTCCAGCCTTAAACCCCGAGCACACAGCCTGCTGCAGACACTATGGGGGTCTCCTCCCACATCCTGGGGCCTCTCACTTTGGAGAGGAGTTAGGGCTAATGAAGCAGTTGGTGGACTTCTCCACAGCTCAGGGCTCAGCTCCTCCTGACAGCAATGTTCTGACCGCTCCCAGACAGCACCGTTGCTCATGGACCCATCTGCAGTGGTGGCAGACATCCAAATGTGCAGGTGTCTGAACTGCTCCCCAGCCCAGACCTCTAAATAACTTCAGAAGAATCTCCTCTGAATCATTCTGCAGCTTTTAAACGTGGACTAGAATTAAACCAGCATTTCATTCATGGACATAAAAACTGAAACTAGTCCTGGAGGGGACCAAACACCTGCCCTGATCTTTTTTTTGTTTGTTTTCTTTCCTTGATGGGTTATGTTAATGCATCAGTGGCTTTTAGCCTTACATTTGGCAAGCAACAACCCTGGAGAGGAGCCAGGTGAACCAGCTTCAGAGGGAAGGGAAAGAAATTTAGATTTCAGAGGAAGTAGCTCCCCTCTCACCTTGAACAAAACTTGCTCCAGCTAAAACTAGCCTAAAACCCCTCAAAACAAACACATCTTGCAAGGAGTCTTGGCCAGTAGGATCCCTCGGGCTGGCACAGTGCTCGTGTGTGCAGGTTGCTTGTGACAAAACCCAGCTCCAGGTACGTACCTTGCCTATTTCACTCTGCAGCTTGTACTGATTCAATTGCACGCAGTCCTGCAGATCAAAAGGAGAACATCATTAGAGTACTGGCAAAAGGAACTGAGTTTGAATTGCTATCGAGCAGAGGCAGAGTGCTGGATGATGAAACACTAAATCTTATTTAAATTGGTATCTGTTACATTATAAGCATTACACTTTTTTTTTTTTGACAGCCCAGGACAAAGAAATAATGGGCTGAATTCTGACTGTGGTTGTGTTGGTGTAACACCAGAGGCCCCTCCACCCCGATTCCCCAGCATCGCTCCAGGCCGGTGAGCCTGACAGCAGCCTCTGGTCTCGTTACATGAACCATCTACACTGGACTGTGCTCAACACCAAGCAGAAAAAACACCCATCCCCAGCTCTGTGGGGCTCACGTGGCAGGCAGCTCCCAGCACCCAGGCACCCACACCAGCCCCAGGGTGACAGCATCAGCCTGGCAAAGACCGGGACCCTCAGCGGGCCGTGCACGAAGCCGTGGCTGCACCCGGAGGAACCCTCACCAGGACCGTGGGCTGCTCTTCGAGGAGCAGGGATATAAGGGATTCCCTTAAGCTGATTCAGTATTTGCTAAAATAAATCAGCCCAAAGCAGGTCTGATCTCTGTTTGCAAGCACTGAAACACCAAGAGGTGAGCAAGAGCTAAAGGGCCCCTTTAGGAGGGCAAGAGGATGGGGCCAGACTCTGGTCAGTGGTGCCCAGACACAGGACAAGGGGCACCAACTGGAACCACAAAATGGAAATTCACTTCCAGCCTCTGCACTGCCACTTGTTTGGGAGCAAAGCTGCTAGAAAATGTGCAGACAGGTAGATCAGCCTTCCCATAAACCTCAAAATAGTCCTGCAATCTACAGAAGCAACACCAGGACAGCCAAGCAGTGCCAGATGCCTTCAGTCCATTTGTAAGAACAGGGCTGTTACAGCCCCGGCCCTGGGCAGCATCCCCACTGAAAACCACACTCCTCTGCATCTCAGGAGGCATTTGAGCATGGACATGGTAGATGATAGCTTTGACTCTTTCCCATCACCCCAAACACAAGCGATCGTCACAGTGAAGGCGAATAAAGGAACGGTGAACTGATGAGTTTAAGCAGTAGCTTGTCCGGAATACAAGGAATGATTCAAATCTTGATCTCATTTCCAGTGAAGGAAGATTTTTCCACTGCCCTGCCAGGGATGAAGAGCCAACTGTGAGTAATGGGGCCACAGACAAGTATTAACTCTGCTGCCAGCAAAGCTCGTTATGTTTCCAAAGGCAAAACCAAATCCACCAGAACTAGGAGCGACCAGAGAGGAGAGAGCATGACCCAGCAAAAGCCAAGCTGGAAAGTGCAAGGCTGCTGAGATACATGGAAAAGAAAAACGCCACTGAATTTTGTAGAAAGGACTCCTCTCCCCCAGGGAGGGGGCACCCAGGGGGACAGACACGTGAAGGACAAATTCCCCTGTAAACACCACCTCAGCAGATTCACTTCCCAGCACAAGGCCGTGTTTGCATCGCGGTGATTTCCACAAATCAAGCAGGACCAGTTTTGTGTTGACATCTCCTGCCCTGGGTTTCCCCATGCTCAGCTTCACAGCCCTTGCCCTTTCCTGGGCAAAACTGCAGCACTGGGGAAACACTGCCCAGAGTGCCTGAGACAGGCGGGAGAAGTGACCACCCCTCTGAGAAAGCCTCCAGCCACCCCAGTACTGCCTGCTCTTCACACCAAGAAGCCCACCACAACCAGGTCCTGCCATTAGGCCACCTCCCCCAGGTAGGGATTACTTGCATGAGTAAGTACAGCCCTTTGCATGTAGCCACAGACTCTTTGGTCTGCACCCAGCACCTTATTTCAGGCCACGGTGGCATCTTCAAAGCACCAAGTTTGAGCTCCTTCTCATCAACACAAGTGGGGAGGGAGCCACAGCAGTATTTTTTTCCCTCCCTCCTTCCCTCCCGAAAGAGCAGAGTCCTGTGTGCAGGGTGTAGTCCACTCAGCTGGGCAAACCCCTTAACAAAGCATTTCGTGCAACCGAGGAGGGACCGAGGAGGGACCTCTCCTTGTCCCTCTACACCTTGTCCTTGTCTCCAAGGCGCCAATTCCTTTGACTCTGACCATCACCTTCCTATCATCCCTCTTGCCTCTGGCTACAAATTACTGCTCTCATCCCACACCAGACCATCACCTGAAGCACCTCTCTGGTCTTTCACTGCTGCTAAAGGGAGCCTGTGAGCGACTCCAGGACAGCTGCCTTTGGGGGGATGGTTTCTTAAAAGGGCTGGATAAATACTGGGATGGGAAGATGCAAAAAGGAGTCGAGGGAAAGGGGATGATGGGGTCTGCAGCACTGCCTCCCACAGCTTATACTCACTGTGGCCACATCCCTACCCAATCTACACCTCCATCACTCTCCACTAAGATAATTCGGGGTGAGAAGCACAATCATCTTCACCTCTGTGGTGCTTCCAGCACCTGAGCTGAACACAGCAAAAATCAAACCAGGTTATAGGTGCTTTCTGCTTTTTTTTTCCTCTTTTCCTTGCAGCAAGGCCATAATTCACAGCTCAAGCAGCTCTTGGCACATGTTGCTGCAGACTGGCAGGGTTGTTATGAAGTTATGTGGTTCTCCTGCAGGAAGTGGGATAATTGTGCTACTTTATCGAGGAGAAACAACTATCTCTGGGCCAAGTGTTTCTTAAAGATAACATTGTCCAATCCTCTTGACTTCATCACACCGATGTATCCACAACTGCTGATAAATAGGAACAGAGCAAGAACCTTCATGAGATTCTTCACTGAAAGCTGTCAGCAAATCAGACCGCTCTGTCTGTCCAAGTGTGCAACAACTGCTCCACCTTAAAAAACAAGACACCTCCTTTGTTAATGTGTCCAAGGTGTTGCTCAAGAGGGAAAAAAAAATAATCATCAATGCCACGGAAAACAAAAAACTGATCAAACATGATAAAGCAGAGGGAAGTCCTGGCCCAATTCCATAAATCCAGTGCTGGGTGACAGAAACCCTGAGGAATTCAGAATTGAGCTTTTGCTGTCTGGAGGGACACGGGGATGGGAAGGAAGAGACAGAGCTGGTTTCCAAGGTAAAGACATTTCTGAAAACAGAACAAACATGCATGTAAAGGACAATTTTGCCTCCCCAAAGAAGCCAAATTCACCAGCCTGAAAAGAAGCAGAAGTTTCAGTAATTCAGAGAGACACTTTAAAGACAAGCACGGGAAAGAAAACTGGGACTAACAGCCAGTGAAGAAGATAGCACTGGTTTAAACTTATCCTGACTGGAAGGAAGTGAAAGTTGTTCTAAAAAAAGACCAAATGAAAATAAAAGCCAGAAAAGGGCCATTAGGGGCAGCAGTGAATACATATTAGGAAGTTGTTCAGGCACAGAGAAGGACACACAGGAAGCCCAGAGATCACAGAGGTAAGAAAAATAAACAGTTTTTTAAACAACATGCAAAGCCAAGTGCAAAACTGGAAGCCCAGCACCATGCTGGCTGCTGGCAGGAGCACTGGCCACTGCTGGCTGGGCTCACTCAGCCGAGACTCCAGCACTGAATGCTGGAACCCTGGGATACCACTGGGAAAGTGGCTGGAGAATAAAATGGAGCTGGGACCTGTGGGATGAAGGCAGCTCCCTTCCAGCCCCCCTGCAACTGCAGCTTTGGGCTTTCTCCTTCTCCGAAACCTTGTCCTTAGACAAGTTGGAAGTGTAACTTCAGATAAGGGTTAATTAACCAAGGAAAAGAAATCAGCAATGCCTGTGTGGGATTCTCCTTTGAAGAAATGTTTTCCAAGTGTCTTTGATCTTTTCAAGAGAGCTCTAGATTGAGCACCACAGCAAGACCTCTAGAAGAATTAGTTTGGGGGACTCATGGGGCTGGAAGGGGAGGGCAGGTCTCCAGCCCAGGCTGTGCAGGAGCTCAGTCCCCACCACTGCCCTGGTCCCACCTGGGTTTGCCTTTGTGCATGGCAAGGAAATCACAGCCTTCTAAGGAAACTGGGCAGCTCCCAGAGACAGGAGGACATTGAGACCTGGATCAGCCCGGCACCAAAGCGCTGCCTCTCACAGCTCGACACCAGTTGCTTGAAACCAGTTGACCAAACAAGCAGGAGGCCTATCATAAAGATCTGGAAAGCCAAGGAAAGGAAGGACAAAGAAGTGATATATTCGTCATGCCTCTGGAATAAGCCAAGGACATCAAGTGTAGGAAAATCCCTTTTGTCAGCTCATCCTTTTCTCTCCAGGCTCGGGCCAGCAGCAGCACTGAGGAGGGAGAACGTGCTGGCCTGACTCATCCTCTCCACTCCTGCTAGAGCACACACAGCCCCAGCCCACCACCACCACCAGGGCTGCCCAGGCAGCAGGGAGCTGGAACAGCCTCCTGCTGATCCCAGAGGGTGAAGAGACCATGAGAAAACCAGGGCTGGAAGAACCAGGATGCCAAGGAGTGGGTGGATGCTGGAAAAGAAAGGACAATTCAGCCAGAAGGAGACTGGAGAAGGGAAAGTATAAAGCAAGTAACTGCTGGCAGGTACAGGGAGAAAGCCTGAAAAAAGACATCTATTGTTCATCTTCCAGTCACTCTCCACCTAAGATTTTTCTTGGCTACATAAAAAGGTCGGTTTGGAATGGCAGAATAAAAAACAAAACAAAACAAAAACCAGCACTGTATCTGCAAATGGCACTTTCCAAAAAGCAGCACCTCTACCCTTTAATAATAGAAACATTTTGGTTGGAAAAGATCTTTAAGATTATCAAGCCCAACCACTCCCCCATCACTGTCAGGTCACCACTAAACCCTGTCCCTCAGCACCACAGCTCCTTGTCTTTCAAACCCCTGCAGGCTGGGGACTCTACCCCTGCCCTGGGCAGCCTGTTTTCACAGATACAAGCCCTGCCACTTCAGGTGGGACAAGCTCTGTCAAACACAAGATGCCCATCAGTCCATCCAAACATGTCCACAGAGAGCCTTACCCTGGTACAGAGAAGCATCATATGCAGCAAAGCAGGAAAAAACCCTGATCTGTTTATCCAGCTCTACCCTGAGATCTTTAGCCTGATTAGCACTGTCCCCAAATGTGCTCTGCTTGGCTCAGTGGTTGGCAGGGGCTGGGACCATTCCTGACAGGGTGGTTGGATGTGGCTGTTCTGACTTGGAGGAGTAAGACATTTTAATGTTTGGAGGTCCCTTCCAACCCCTACAATTCTGTGATTCCCTTAAAAGTACTGATTTCTTTGCTTGATTTCTTTGCAGCCTCTTCAGGTGTCCAAAGATGTTTTCAGAATGTTTGAATTATTGTTTATCATTCAAGTTCTGTGCAAGAATATTTGCAATGCAGAGCATTTGGTCCTTTCCTTGTTCCATGAGCTGTGCTCTTCAGTGATCTCTGCTTGTTCTCAGGGGCTGTTGCAGGGTTACAGCCCTGCCAGCAGCAATTCCATTTTCATACATCAGTGTTCACAGTCTCCACACTGGTCCTAAAGAGCGTGCAAAATTTTTCATCTCTAGTTTGTATGGGCAGAAGTACATCCCTTCTGTGGCAGGAACCAGATCTATTTTGAGGGGGATGCATCTCGTTTGATGAAAGGGGCTGTATCTTTTCCTTGATTTAGTCAGTAAATATTAATTTATTTCATAAGATGCCATTCAGGCCTTTCTCCTTAGTATTCAAACAAGGTCTGTGCTCACTGTCAGTTATTTCATAACAGCTGGTGACAGAATGTGCTTTAGCTGGTAATTTCTTCAGGGTAGGACTAGATGAACTATATCTTAAACAAAAGAGCTGAAAAAGATCTTCGCTCCAATTATCAGGGTAGGGCAAAAACTTTGCATCTTTGTTGCATCTGGATTCAAGAGGAGGACGTGTGGTATTTTAAATGAACCAACACCGTAGCCTTTGAGAGCAGTGCTTGTCAGTAAATGCTTTTTAACCAACATTCTGCATTTCAGAACCATGAAGAATTGGTCATCCTAGTCTCCTACATTTATGTTTTTCTTTTGTTCTCCCCACTTTGATTTACAAACATTTGACTACCCAGTTGCTTTTACTCTAAGCTCTACTAACTGTAAGAACAGTGTCATTTATATTTTACGTGTGGATGTTTATAGCATATGATCTGCACTCAAAGTTCTACACTTACTACCATTTCACCAGTACTTTTCATCTTCAGGTCTTGCCTTTCCTTAGAAAACAGGTTCTTTGTACAGTGTTTGCTTTCCCTTAGAATCCCTCCAGCAGGTTACATGGAATTTCTCCTTCATTGTCACTCTCCTGCGTCGTTTTCACAATAGCCCTTCAAAAGTTTTCTTTGAAGGTTTTCTTGGGTTTGTAACACCACACGTGGGAGGTTCAGGGAATGAAACCCAGATGTCATTTAGGTTTCTGGCAATACCTAAAATTGTAACACGCTCACAGGTCACAGAAGACTCTTCCAAGAGTGTCCAGATCTCATCCTACAGTTGTTCAGAATCAGCTTTTGCAGTAACATCTCTCATACCTCTTTAGGAGGATGGCCACTCGTTCTTTCTGGGTTGTTTAGTTCCTGTGTTTGGTGCTCCAAGCTGCACAAAAGTTCAGCAACATCATATTGAAAAGGGCAGTAGGTATAGATATTAAAACCCCTTATTGGTTATTGTAGCAACTGTCTCATGAAAGCCAATGTAGGTGTCAAGCACTGCAAATAAATTGATCTGATCTGTTCACCATCTCAGGTTATTGCATTTACCCATTATGAACACGGGACTAAGTTTGATTTCATCAAGGATTTTGCTCTCAGAATGATTGCAGATTACAAAGATTATCTGTCCTGCAATAATGCCTTTACTTTTAAATGATCTCTGCCTGTCCCCAAAATATAATACACACAGAATACAACACCTCATCTACTCAGGTACTTCTTAGAATAAAATCACTGTTCAGTTTCAGCCTGTGCATGTGGTGTTTGAACATCCAGGGTCTTCCTCTGGGAATCCACTTTCTGTGCTATGTTGTGACCAGAAAGTCAAGCAGACAAATCCAAAAGGTGGTATCAAGATAAAACTGATTATAATTATGAACTTTACATGTGTGTGTATATTAATTTTACAATCTATATGAATATAGGTACGTATGTATTAGAAAAAATATCTTTTAAGGTGAAGAAAGCAGTCTTAAAATGACTGTGGAGGTAATAACACCTCTCTGGAACTTCATTTACCTGTGATGATCAAACAGTTTAATCAAAGCAAGGAGGAGAAGCCTGCACACAAAACAAGCTGTGGAAGTGTGGTAACTGGGCTTTGAGTCCTCACAGCTGCCCTGCAGTGCTGCTCACCCCCTGCCCACACAGAGCCTCTGCCTGGTTCTGCGTCAACCTGCACCCACTGCAGCTTTTCCCCAGCTGAATGCAGGGGAAAGCAGGGGGGACTATGAATGAGCTGCAGGTTTGGGGACCTCTGCCTGAGAAAGTGAAAGTGCTGTGGTTTCCAAACACCTATTTCAAAGAACCTCTGACCATTAAACAGGGGGTTCTGCAGTTCAAGTTCACAGCATAGTGGTGTCCTCAGCAGCGGAGGGGCTGTTGCTGTAGAGGCTTTCTGCTTGACTTCACTAGAATTCATTTTATTTAATGAGTCTGTTTATCTCTGAAGAATGTCCTTGTCTGGACAAAGAGATTCTTTAGTATTATGAACAGACTGGGAAATAGCTTCACTTTTTTTTTGTCTCAGACGGCTTTCTGCAGTCCTGAGTTGCATTTGATGAATGAGGAAAAAAAACTAAGGTGACTTCGGGAATTGGCCTCACCTCAAAGCAGTCTTATTAAAGATACCCACAGTAGTTCCTGTTGATGCTTTACGTAACTCTGGTGGAAACTGCACCTTAGTTGGAAGGCCTGGCTTATCAAATAGCAAAAGAGCTGAAGCAAAAATGCAGGGGCTTCCTTTTCTACTAGAACATAATGTTTTTTGGGTTGTTTTTGTGTTTTTTCTTTTCTGTCTCCTTACAGAGGACACGTTATGCTTACATATGTTGAAAAAGGGTTGACCTACCCAAGCTTGATCTTCCAGTTTCCTTACAAATATCAACTTTTGTCTTCTATCCATGACTTTTTTTTTAACACAAGCTTATCCAGGGTGGCCAAGATAACATGTTGGTGTAAGGATATAAATAGCCACTGGCCAAACATGCCACTGATACTCTAGTATTTATTTTTCACACAGTCTGTCTTTGTTCTTTCAGTTTCATCATGAGCTTTTTTCATCCAGGACACGAGGATCAGTCTGGGTGATGGGAAGTCACAATCAAATAGAGATTTGACATCAAACAGAGATCAACATTTGGGAGAGGAAATGATTCCACAGGAGTTGTCAGGGTTGGTGCTGTTGCTAGACTGAAAGATAAAATACATACACTGTCCAAAGGGTCTAGTAAAAATTGGTTGTTTGGAGAAGCCAGTCCACAGGCAGAGTGTGGAGTCCAAAGAGATTTACACCACTTACTTGTGGCTGCTTTGATGCCGCAGCTCTGCGCGGGGAGAAGCTGCTGGTGCATCTGGGCAGAGGCTGCTGGCAGGTGACCCTTGCCATGAGCAGCCCAAAGGCACGAGGAGGTGGCAGTCAGCTCCCCAGTCTGGTTCTGAGCAGGAGGACACATGTATCATCCAGAATGGAGCCACAGCTCTTCTGGAGTTCATCTATTCTGGATGATACTTGTGTCACATAGATCATCTCTCCTGAAGCACGTGGTGGGAGCTGTGCAGATGGCACAGACAACAAATGGGGGGGGTTCCCTGTAGTTCCCACTGAGCTGTGGGGAATAATCAGCTTACTTTGTGTGCTCTGGCGTGGATACTTCCCCAAATGTCTGCTGAGGGATGGAGTCAGCTGCCTTATTGATCACCCTGCCCTGCTTCTCTATTGATCACCAGTAACCCCTTGCACAAACCCTCAAAAGCAGTCAAATGAATCAGCTCTGGCTGACTAAGCATTTTAATCAGTCCTCACAAATAACCAACCCAGAACGTTGCCATTGACTCTTTCCACGCAGCATCTTCCACCCACTCACTGCAGGGGTGCTGAAGGCTGGTTTGCAGGGTGACTGAGACTTCGATTATGCTGTGGCCTTCTAGGTCCTACTGGCAAAGTCTGTATAAACCTCCTGAACCCATCCAGAGCCGTACCGGGACGCTGGCAGTCAGCAAGCTGCCCATCAGCCCTCTCTGTTGGATCCAGACAGGGCTTTGTGGTCTCAGAAGGAAAAACAGGCACTGCTGGACAAGAAAGCCTAAACCTTGTGTAGTCCTTACTGAGGCCTCCAGAGAGTAATACTTGAATTTAGGAGAGATTAAGACGGGCACATGCGAGGCTCTGCTAACTGCATAGAGCAAAGGTACTGAGAAAACCCATGTTACAACATCAGGTCTGCTCCCCAGTTCACAGCAGAGTTCCCTGGGGTATCTGGGTTAGCTTCAGATTCTCCGTGCCTCTCACAGCCTTGAACACAACGACCTTGCAGGAAGCACTCAGCAGCCCCTGGTAGGTCACCTGCAGGATGCTGGAGCTGGGCTGTGTACAGGCTGCACACGTGCCTGGCTCTCACTCATCTAACACCTACTTCTCATTATTCACTGGCCAGCTTCAAACTTCACCCTATAAACAAGGAGGTGCCTTCCTAGTCCTTTTTGTTATTCCTTCCTGGATACAGATATGGTCCCTATGGGCTGGAAATATGAAGCACAGCTCCGCAAGCTCTGCTGCAAGGGCGAGCACCCACCTCTGAACACGCACAGCTCTCGCCTGGGCTCTTCCCCCTCCCATGGCAGCCACTCCCCATTAATATGAATGATGGTTTCCAACAAGCACAGCTTTGTGAAGCGTCTGGGCTGCACCAGAGCAGGGCTCTAAATAGTTATATCAAAGTGCTCATTCCAAACTGCATAAAGAATTGCTGCAGGAGCAGGGAAATGAAGGGCTCTGCATCTGCATTTCAAACTGAGCATTTCCCACCCTGGGGCAGTTCCTATTGCTCTCCAGGATGCAGACGCTGTGGAAGAGGATGGAATATTTGGAAATTGCCTGCAGAACGTGCTAGTCACACTCGACTGCAGCTACTCTGAAAGACATTTCAGACAAGCCGCACTCCTGGCACAGTCCAAGTACCGCAGGATGGGAGAGCTGGCACACAAGTCACGTTCGCTCCCAAGAACTGGCTCCTCTCCCTCCCTGTCTCCCTTCCTGAAGCATATGGCTGCTGTCAGAGATGCTGCAATCTCTGCAGTGCACCTTCCGCAGAAATCCTATCGGCTGGCGATGCCACAACCCATTCACAGCTGGTGCGACTTGCAAAGCTTCCCAGAGGATGGTGGCTGCTCGCATGCAGCACCCATCCCCTCAGATGGGCAAGGGGAAAACAGCCCCTTTTCAGGAGGGAAACTCTAACATCACTGTGGCTTTCACCTCTGGGTCTCTTGGACCCACACCAGCAGAAACTGAACTCCAGTGACTGGGTTCCTTGTGGCACAGGGCAGGACCAAGGCAGCATTTAAGCATCACATCTGCAAGTGGCACGGTGCCCAAGAGCAGCACACTGGCACAGTGGCAGCAGTTGAGCCATGTTCAGCAACATGTTCTCCATCAATGGGGTGAGGAAGAGTCAGGCTGAGTCCCTGGCTGCTGTCTCTGTCCCATTTCAGTGGCAAATCCATGGGCAAGCATTGCTGTACTGCCAGTTCTAGACTGGAAACACCCATGGAAAGAGCCTATCTCTTGCTGGAACAAGGCTCATGGTCACAAGGTGAACCAGAGGATTCTCCTGGCCTCACCTCCTGTGGCACCAGGGCAGGAGGTGCAGCTGTCCCCACGGGGTACGGCCAGCAGGATCGTGCCACCACTGCTGCTATCTCCAGCCTCCTCCATCACAGCACCTGCAAGTGAGACCCACAGACATCCCCCACCCCTCCTTCTGCCCTGCCCCATTCCCTAGCAGCAGAAACACGAGACAAATATGACTGGGAAACAAACTCAGTCTGGAGAAAAACAGCAAGGCACAGAAAACTTGTTTTTTCTCCACAAACAGCAGATAAAAATCTCAGGGAAAGACGCAGCCTGGGCTTGGGGGATAATTCAGGTGTGAGACTGAGTTTGTCCCAGACCAGCTGCCAGCACCAGATGATGGTCCCTCTCCAGTACTCCAGACAGCCCATTCCCTGCTTAAAAACATTCCCCAGCCAGCAGCATTTTACAGAACATTTTGGCTTCAAAAAACCACCCACTTTCTACCACCTCCACCATGCCTGGCTTTCAAAGCAAGTTCTGCTGCAAAATATGCAGCATAATATGCCCCTTCTTCAAGGGCACTGCTGCAAGCTCAGCATCTTCACCACAACACTGGACAGCACAGTCCAAGCAACCCCTGTCTCCACTCCCCATCCTCCCCACAACAGCACATCACAGCACAGGGAGCAGCAACCAGCAGGCACTGCTATCACAATGCCTGACCACTACCAGTGTGCTACAGCTCTGGGACAGGTCTGAGCTCAGGGCTGGTGCCAGGAGAGCAGCAGCAAGATCATGGAATGTTAATCTTAGAATGTCAGGGCTTGGAAGGGACCTCTGGAGATCATTGAGTCCAATCCCCCTGCCAGAGCAGGGTTACCCAGGGCATGCTGCACAGGAAGGCATCCAGATGGGTTTTGAAAGTGGAGACTCCACAACCTCTCTGGGTAGCCTGGGCCAGGCTCTGTCACCCTCACAGTAAATAAATTCCTCCTCATGTTGAGGTGGAACCTTCTGTGCTCAAGTTTATACCCGTTGTTCCTTGTCCTCTTGCTGGGCACCACAGAAAAGAGCCTGGCCCCTTCCACTTCACAGCCACCCCTCAGATATTTATAGACATTCATGAGATCCCCTCTCAGCCTTCTCCTCTCCAGACTAAACAGCCCCAGTTCCCCCAGTCTGTCTTCAGAGGGGAAGATGGACAAGAACTGCAGCCACCAAGACACTCTTCTGAAGGGGCAGAAGGTTGCAGCCCTTGGTGGCCACTGCTGCTACAAACGCTTTAAAGACAAAGGAAAAGCCTGACAGGAGCAGGAGCCACCAGTGCAGTTAAGCTCTTTATAAAATTAAATCATGCCTTCAATAATAGCAACACACAATAGGAGATACATAATCTGCAGAAGCTTAAATCCAGAAAATACCATCAGCAAAGCTGCTGTGACTGATAAACTCCCAAAGGACACGCAGAGCAGGGACAGCAGAGCAAAGCTGCTTGGCTACAGCCCTTTCCCTGAGCAGCCTGACAGGCCTTTTGCATGCTCTACAACAGGGGCCCTGGCTGGGCCATGGCACCAGGCAGCTGAAGGAGGCGGTGTCAGGACCAGGGCTACACCCAGCAGAGGTTTGGGGGGTGGATGCAGAGATGCTCAGCCATGCCAAGCTAACGCCGTCCCCGGGTTCAGGGATTATTTTTTCCCTTTAGAAAAACCACTGCTTTTGGTTCTACTGCTCCAAAAGAATGTAGACTCCCATGACCAGTTGAGACAGACTTACCTGAACACCACGGTTACAGGGGAGAACATGCCTACCTCAGAATCTGATATGGAGACCCGATTGGACTCTATCGTTGGTCTCCTCATTATACGTGGCGATGGCCCTGTGGCATAAGGACCATAACCTGCAGTGTTACTGGAAGCCAAATAACCTCCTGATGATCTTTCCTGAAGAGACAACTTCCTACTTGATAAGACAGGTCTAGTGAGAGGTCTCTTGGGAACATGCCTCCATTGAGCATCTTCTGACTGTTGGGAAGGCAGAAAATCACTCACTCCCACATCACTGTTGACCCCATTTCTTTGGATGTCTTTTATGTTATCAGAAAAGACCGCGTCGTTTTCTTCAGCATTGCCTTCACCATTCTGGTCACTTCTGTCTGGCCCAACAGCCACGTCCATGGCTGCCACCCGCTCTGCCAGTTCGGTCTGTGTGTCTTTGCAGACCGTGTCTGTGCTTCTGTCCGTGGCATCTGCTGGAGAGTCCCCCATTGCTGCGCCCAGTTCGGTGGGTCTCAGATGGCACTGCTGGGAGCTGCGGTGTCAGCGCTCACAGACAGCACGTGCCATGGAGGAATCTCTCCATGAGGTACCTGAAAGGAAAGACAAACAGAGGTAAATGGAATGTGCACTCCAACACGACCAAGACACCCATCGCTGGCTTCTGATGACGAAAGAAAGCGAGGGCAAAATGCTGGCAGGCTGCAAACAAGCTGCAAACACTGCAAAAGAAAGAGAAGCTCAAGCGGCGAGCTAGATATGAAAGTGATAAGGATGAGATGACACAGCTAAAGAGAACTGTTCCTTCTGTAGCCAGACTGACAGTCAACCAGAGATTACAATAAAGGCAGAAGTGCAGCTATTAACGAGCCGAGGGTAAGAGGCAAACTTTTGACCTTTTGAATTTATATTTATAGGAGCCTCTGGTATGCGGCTAAACCCAGCGTGCCTAGCAGGAAATCCACAGCCATTTCCACTGTACANGGGAACAGCTGGACTCAGTGATTTTAAAGTTCTCTTCCAGCCAAAATGATTCTATGATTCCAAGTTCCACATCAGTCTCTGTTGCCCTTGTAGACCCTAGAGTGTCACAGAACAGCCTGGAAGCCAAGCCATGGCTGGTGACTTCCCCACACAGTTATTTGCAATGCAGCCGACAGCAAAAAGAGAATTTAAAAGCAAGTCTGGATCCAGGGTCGCCCCTGCCTGCCACAGCCTGTGTGCAAACACACACTAACCTTGCTGCCCACCGTGTACAAAACCTGTATTGACTTGCAAACCAGTAGCTCTTAATGATTACCAGCAGGTGGGAATCAGCTTTTCCCTTGGAAAAGCCCTACAGAAATGCAATACAAAGCTAAAACTGATGAATAAAATCACTGTTTCCTAGATGCTCATTTCAGTCTCAGTTCGAAACAGTCTTCAATCTTCCCAGCACAGGCCAGAGCTGGAAACGATCCTCTGCAGCACGTGGCTGTTGTCCCTTCATCACCTCTGGAGATGCTGCAGGATCATCTCATCCTGCTGCCCACTTTCTGGGGGGTGGGGAGATAAAGGGGGGCACAACTTGGTTTTATTCGCAGCAGCCTGAACTGCATCCAGTGAATTTCAGTGTAGGCTGAACTCCAAAACAATGCAGCCTTTGGTTCTCTACATGCAAAGCAGAGCGTGCATAAAAATCCCTGTGAGTCAGGTGACACTTCCATGCCCCCCTTGTCATGTTATCTACATTTCATTTACAGGAGGAAGGCTGGGGGTGAGCGAGTTCAAAAAGCCCCATCCAGCACCAGCCTGGGAACACAACCACCACCCTTGTCGGAGAGCACGGAGCAAAGGTCGAGCCTGACTCAAAGCTGCCCAACAACACCCAGTAAAACACACCCCAGCTGAACTCTGCTGCTAAGAGAGGTGATGTCCTGAGCCTCTGCAGAAGCAAGGAGGCTGAGCTCAAGTAATCTTTGATATGGAACTACAGAAAGGTGTGGAGGGGAGGCTTCACCCTTGGTTGCGTGCCAGTCACAAGGGACACATGGAAAGGAATCATCCAGATCTAAACCAGCACTCCCTGCACCCCATTGTTCACCTCCTTCCCCTCCTCCTCCCACCTTCTCTGTTTAAAACAGGCTGACAGAAGCGTCACTCACTCAAACCAGTAATGAAATGGTGACACCAGCTTTAGAAGCTTCTAGTAAAACTCTGCTTAAACCCTTCGATCCCAAAGCACAACCCCCTTTCAGAGCCCGGGGGTGGCTCAGAGCAGCAAGGATGGGGTGCAGAGTCCAGCCCAGCACACCCTGCGCACAGTCCCACAACTGCACAGGGAAAGCAGCTCGAACCTCTCCTCTGCTAGAGCTCCCTGCTCCCCCAAGCCCCCAGACCAGGCTTCCAGCTCAAAATCCAGCTGCATCTCCACGCTGGCTCAGCCACAACTCTGCCCTTTGAAATGGATTCGTGGGAAGCCTGTGGAGGGTCTGTTGGCTGCAAAATGCTCCTGTGATGCTTGCACTCGGAAAGCTTCCAAGCTGACCTAGGAGGATCAGGTCAAGGCAACCACAAGCCTGTGACCACCCAGCTCTCCTGAAGAGGCTTTTCCTGCACCCCAGAGCCTGTGGAGCAGCACATCTCCCAACCAGACACTCAGAAGGACTCCTCAGGGCCATCTGAGCATGTAGCTTTGGAGGAAGGTCAGAACCTTGGCCCCTGGGAAGCACAGAGCAGCCTCCAGCCCTGCCCGCAGGGCAGCAGCTTCTCAGGGCTGCTGTGCACAGCCAGGAGAGCCCCAGTCCACATCTCCACCATCCCAGTCACCCTCCACGCCACTGAGCTGAGCTGCAGCTCTCCTCCAGCCCAGGGCTCCAGCCTGCACGTTCCCTTCAGTCAGGGAAACGATTTTAAGCAAAGGCAGGGAAGAGAGTAAAAACGCTTTCACCATTTAATCCGGCTTGCACACGGGACAGGAGGAAACCTCCAGCTCCACGCTGTGTTAAAAGCCTGGCTTTGCTCTTCTGCCTACGCAGAAACAAAGCCAAAGCCTTGCCGTGCAGCAGCTTTAGCTTCTGGACAGTCACAGCTTCCCTCCCTCCTGGGGAGCATCAAGAAGAAAAGCAACCTGCAGCTCCCCCACCTTCTTCCCTCCTCCTGCTACGAGGTTTTCTCCACACACAGGAGCGAGGGGAGGGAAGCATCTGCCCACGTTGCTGCGCAGCGGCCAAAAGGCCACAGATCACCCACCTGGACTGAACACTTTGGTGTCTCACGCTGCTCAGCCAACAGGAAAAATAAGCCAGAAGTGCTGGGAAGAGTAGCCAGGTTCCAGGAAACAGTGTCAGCCACCTGCTCAGCTCTTCAGTGCCCAGACCAGGCACCCTAGAGCATAACCCCCTCAAAAGCAGCAGCACACGCCACAGCTCCATCCCACAGCTCAGGCTGCAGAACAAATCTTCAGCAAGTTGACAGCTTCAACTTCAGCTAAACCCCATAAATCAGTTCCTCCGATCAATACAAATAGACCCATTACAGCATCACAACAAACAATACAGCACTGCTAAAAGTATGCTAAAAAACCCCAAACCATCAAGAAAATAACTGTTCGTCTGTAGAGATGGGGCTTTGTTTCAGGTTGGGCTGTTTTGAAGGATTCTCTCTCACTGATAAACCCTCCACAAGGACTGGAAAACAACGGGTTTTGAATAAGCAAATCAGTTACACACAGACCAGTCTTACTGTGCACAGAACTCACACAAAAGGCAATTATTGTGATCTGCGAGGCCAAAATCAACGGTGGCTTTGCAGTTTGTCAGGCTGTAACACCACCACACCTTGCTGTGATGGGAAACCCCAGCAAGAGAGACACCATCACCACCACCACCACCACCACCACCACCTTCGACGAGCTCCTGCACAGCTTTGGGCTCCGTGTTCTTCACATGGTCACCACCCTGATCCCCCCCAGCAGGAAACGCCTGCAGCAGATCCAAGGATGACGCTGCAGACACCCAACAAAAGCTGCAGCCAAGCTTATATGAGCAAAATTAATTTACTTACACATCTCTTATTTACCATTTTTCCCTGGAGCTGTTCCCCTGCTGCAGGCAGGCTGCCACTTCCATGATGCTATTCACAGTGTATTTATCAAATAGCTGCACATGTTTTCCCAGACAGGCGCTGAGCAGAGCACGGTACAGAAAACCCTTCTGAAAGGAACAGGAGACTGGAGAGAATCTCTCTGCATTGTACGTGGGAGCAAAAGAGGAGCGAATGCAATTAATTTTGCTGCTTGGTAAAGTATTTCAAAGCATTGTTTGAAAAATAAAGAATTGTAAATCTAGTTTACTGCTTGGTCCATCCGTTTAGTTACCTAGAAGTGTTCCCGGGAGAAAGGATGGGGAGGTTAAAAGGCCCTGAGCCTCATCAAATCCAGCTTCACTTCCCTGTTTTGCTACAGGCTACCCGGAAAATGACTTTACAGCTGCTCTTGGTGCAGTTCCCTGGTTAAGAGGAATGATGCTGCCCTTGGCTTCTGTCTGAGAACACATCTGCCCTGGGCCACGGCACCAAGGGCCTCTGCAGTAACATCAGTCACAGTGAATAAACAGCACAATGAGCATTTGCATGGAAAACCTTCAGGCAGCAATTCTGCTGCTGCTGCTCAGAACTGGAGACTTCTTCAGATGCCTGTGGATTGTGTCCTCCATACCCGCACGGGGACCAGCAAGGACACCAAACTGAAATCCTGCTTGAAGGTGTCCTGGTTTAGGAAGACATCCACTGGGTGCTTTTTGACAACACAAGACCCACAGCCACTCTCACAACGTGAGGTCCCAAAGATCTCTGAAGGCTTTAGTCTGTCCCTTCAGTGCACACCAGCAAGGTCAGGAATCGGGTGCAGGCAGCCATGTACCAGGAGAAGCTGCCTGTGGAGGGGATGTCATCTCCATCTCCATCACCCTTCAGCTCAGGTCCTGCCTTGAGGCAGAGCTGGGCTGCACATCCAGCCCTGTCTTGTATTGCTCTGTGTTTCCTGAAGAAGATCCCCCCAGCAGCACAGCCAGGATGAGGAATTTGCTCTGACTGCTGTCAACTGGCCCCAGAAGCTCCCCTTTGAGTAAAGAAGCAGCAAGTCCTGGGCTGGGCTGCCACATCCTGAACTCAGATGACAGTTTTGAAACACAAGGTCATCAAATCCCTTCCAGAGCCTGAGCTGTCTCCCCTCACCAAGCCATGCAGCCGGCGACTGTGTCCAGCCTGGAGTCCCTCCTGCACTCCCTGCTCTGCAGCCAGGCCTGCAGGACTTCCCAGCACCCACTCAGCATTAGTCCACTAGCCTGACGCAAGGGACATATATCCACATCCCCACCCTGACCCCATCAGCTTTTATACCACACACTTGCCCAGAACCCACAACCAGCTCGCTCAGGCACGTCCAGTCTGGAGAAGCTGAAGGGAAGCTTGTAAAGAAGTTTGCATCCCACAGCCATGCACTGAAGCAAGATCTAAGCTGCCATGAGGCCCAGATTCAAAGTGGTTTACAGCACATGGCTCTTCAGATCCAAGGAGCCAGGCACTTATGGGCCTCACTGCTGTGGTGGGAGAGCAGCCAAGCGGGCTCATTTTTGCTGCAGCAACTCAGCTTGGAGCACACTGCTCTTCCTTTCAGCTCTGCTCACCTCCAGCACACTGAGCAGGGCACCTTAAGGTGCCTCCTGCCTGCTTCCACTCACACTGCTGCTGCAAAGGATCAGGCCTCAGAGAAGCAAATGAGCTTCTTGGCATCTGTGGAAACCCCCTTCAGACATCCACTGGCCGAAGGGCAGCCCAGAGCGAGCGGTGAAGAACGATGAGAAGCTGCAGCTCTGTGAAGCCAGCAAGAAAGTAAATCCCCGTGGCCCTTGCAGAGATAATCAGGACAGATGTACCCCAGACCAGCCACTGGGACTGTGTTCTCACTGGGAAGAGGGTTACCACTTTTGTACAGAGCCCCAGCTAGAACCAGGAGACATTAACACAACCCAAATAACAAATAAGAACGTACTGCTTGTGTTTCTTGCCTACACGCTGCGCGTTTGCTTTATCCTGGGGCTTAGGAGGGTCTTGTTTCAGAGCAGACAATCGTGTCTTGCTGAGAAATCCCTCGATCCTGCTGTAATCATCGAGTCCTTTTCCCTCTCCTCTCTGCAGCTCTTGGCAGTGAGCCTGGCTGTTGTGCCACCGCTGAAAATTAGATCATAGAAGTGAGGCACTGTGATTACTTCTGCGAAGCTCCAAGCACAGCTTCAAAAGTCATCACTGAATGACAAAAAAAAATGGCTTTTTTTTTTTCCCCTTGTGTGAGAAATTTAAAAAGCTGGTTCAGGACCCTGCTCCTGCCAGATTTCTTGAATGACAACAAACCTCACCAGACCACGGTCTGGAAAACACTGTTTCTACCTCCTCCTTCTCAGTCCTCAGCAAGGCGGGGTGTTTGCTTGCAAAAGGGATTTCAGGGCCAGCTCAGCTCCGTGCTTGTCCTGCTCCTCCTCCTCTCTTCCCCAGGAGACCCCAGCTGCAGACAGGGCCCATGGTTTGGGTCCAAGCAGGATCAGTGGTTCCATATCCCCAGGTGAAGGTGTGGAGGGAGATGTGAGAGAGCAGTGCTGAGCTCAGCAGCGAGCTCCTTATATTATCATCTAAAAATTAGAACATTTCACACCTTTGCACCATGAAGGCCTTGGAACCAATTACGAGTAATTAACAGCACTTTTTAAATAGGTTTTGATGCTGAACTAAGAACTCCTGTCCACCAGCCTAGACTGCAAGAGGTAAGAGCCACCTTGTGCAGAGTACTGAGCTCAGGGAGTTCTACAAAAGATTTCCCGACCACGTTATATTTCATCCCTCCCTCTTCTAATTATACCATTAAACAAATGTGAATAATCAGATGCAATTACACTAATTGCATTTATAAGCAATAATCAACCAAAAATTACTCTGAAGAAAAAGTTTCTACTTAAGGAAATTCCTGTAAGAAGAAAACCCCAAGGAGTGCCAAATGTAGCAGAGCGAGCGCGACACGAGCGCTACACGCGCCAGGTAACGTTGGTGAAACAGGAGCTCTGCCAGAGCTTCATCCGAGCAGCTGCAGCTACCTCGGCACTCTGCCTTTGGTGGGATGACCCCAATGAATTGGAGCTTGAGTTGGGCTCCTTTGTACCCGAGCCCTGGCTACAAATGACTCCTGTATGGCTCGGCTGCTGGGCTAGATAGCAGAGAGCTGTGGGCATCAGCCCCTGATGCTGGACTGTATTCTGCTTTAATCTTTTAAAGCTGTTTATCAGCATGTGAGCTTTGGAGGGGGGTCACTTCACAACTGACAGCTGGGGGAGCTCGGGGAACAGTCAGTGAGAGGCACTCAGCCCACACACCCCACAGGGTTTGCTTGTGATGATAGCAAGTGTTTAACTCACCACCTCTGCAACATCCCAGCAGTGACCACAAACCTGGTGCATCCCAGCACCCAACTCCACACGTCCACACTGTCCCTGAAGACAACCTGAGCTCAGATTATAACAAATCTCATTTGCCCTTGTGAGAAGGGACACAAAAGCCTCGTGGGGGAAGGACCTTGGCCACTGTGCCAACCTGACATCAGCCCCTGACACCGTGGCAGTGAAGGATGGAATGATAGAGGAGGTTGGTGTGGGCAGAGAATACTGAACCCAGGACCACCAAGAGGATGTCCCAGCAGGTCCCCAGCCATACTGGATGGTACGTACCTCCAAGTGACCCTGGGGAAAGCAGTATGAAGGAACTGGGCTTGTTGATACATACACACAGCCTGGACAACATCTGAGACCAGAGGAGAGAAGAAAAAACACCTCAGGAGAGCTCCATTTCCAAAGCTGCTTCTGTGCACGCTCCTATCTATGCTGACTCAGACCTTGGAGCCTCCCTGCCCCAACCTCCTCTTCCAATACCCATCAAGAGTGCAGGAAACACCCCAAATGCAACTTGCACCATGCACAGGGAAAGCTGAGCCCCATGAGCTGGTGGAAAGCAGCCTTCCAACCATGGCAATACAAGTGCCTGCAGTTAGAGCTGGAGGCTGCACAAGTGGGTATGGGCAACATCAACTCACAGAGGTTCCTTGTAGGGCCAGTGCAGTGGAGGGAGCAGAGTCCTGGGGCTGAACCTGAGCAGGCAGAAGGAGGAGGAGGAGGAAGAGGAGGAAGAAATGTCAGGGTTGCTGTCACTCGCTGAGCTGAGAGGCAGTGTGATTCCCAGGAGAGGGGGCAGCAGCGGCAGGGAGCACAGCTTGCTGGAGGTGGCATTTAAAGAGCAAGGGGATGCTTCAAAAAATAACCAAAAATGTCAGATTCCAGGAAGTTTGAAAGGCTTTGATTATTTGTAAAATATCAACAAGCCAGATCCTGTTGTTTTAAAAGCAAAAGAGCTATCTCAGAATTAGGGAGTCTTTAATATTTAGGGTCTTCACTGCAATAATGATTTTTCAAGTGTCTGTACCATGGTGAGATAAATGGCAGGTTAAAGTAAAAAAAAAATAAAGTTTCAATTATTCTAAGGGAAAGGGATTCATCTCAGATGAGCCATCTCCTGCTGCAGTCTGTAACGAGACCTCAAAATTGCCACAGAAGATGATACAGTGATGAACAAACCAAAAATGAAGAAACCACGAAGCCCTGAACAGCGTATCAGTGTGCGAGAGCAAAGTCTAAGCCTCCACAATGGCTAAATCCCCTCTGATCTCACAGGAGTAAACTGAGCACTCAAAACAAACCTGTCTCTAAACCACTGCAATTGCCACAGCGCCTTCGGGTGCCTGTGCTGCAGAGCTGGGCACATCCGATCAGAACGGGCTCAGGGCACCAGCAAGGAGCCTATGGAGAGGCTCTTCAGTGGCACAGAGAGATAGGAAAGGGAATGTAAGAGAAATAGGAGTGAAAAGGAAGCACAGCAGTGAGCATGTGCTCAGATTGCCGTGAACAGACAGCACACGGCATCTGCCCTCTGGATTTATTGGAAGGTCTGTTTTTTAAGCCTGATAAACCCAGCCTGCAGCAAGGACTCCAGAAGAGCAGGGAGGTTGCCAACAGTGCTCAAGCACCAACCCATGACCCCGAAGAACGAGCATAAGCAACAGCTGATCTTCTGGGGTGCCCCACAGTGGGGCTGTGTGGTCCCTCCCGCACCAGCCTGTGACCAGGAGTAGGTGCTCGAGCATTACATGAGAGACCAGAAGCCACAAGGACCACACATCATAGATATGAACCCACCTTCCCCTGCCCACAAGGAGCAGCCTCCCTGTTCCCTTCGCAAGGCAGATTTGTTCAGGGATGGCAGCCTCCATTCTGCTGCCTGCTATGCAGTAAAAAAAAGGTTGATGCCTTTTTAAATGGAGTTTTCTGGATTTTAGTTTGTGCCCCTGGCTTCCAGCCTGTCCACTGGGCACCACTGAGATGAACCTGCCTCCATCTCCTTTACTGTCTCCCCCATCAGGCCTTTACACATGTGGGGAAGACCTTCTCCAGCCTTCCTCCAGCCCCATCCCTACTGCTGCTGCCAACATCCACCACACACCCGGGACCCCCACACCCCTCAGGGTGCCTCCCGTGGCCAGACAGGCTCAGGAGCTGCAGAAAGGAGGAGCAGAGAGGAAAACACAGCAGCCACCTCCTGCCAGGGAGAACTTACAGAAGCCTTCTGAAAAAGCAGGTTAAGCAGCATTGCTTTCAGCACTCTGCAAACCTACGGCAGGGTACAAGTGAACCAAGGGCTTTCCCAGCCAAGACTGCTGCCAGCTCCATCCAGAGCCTGCAGCTGGTTTTTCTACTTGAATGCCTGCATTTTTGAGTTATATTCTGCAGCAAGGCACCATGAGCTTGAACAGTGTCATGCTTCCTCAGCAGAGCTCACGATATACACTGTAAAGATACAAATTAAAGAGGAGGGATGAAGGAACCTGAAAGTGCAGACAGGCTGCTGCTTCAGCACTGGGGTCTCAGCCCCAGTCACCAGCACCCAGCAGCAGCCTTCACACTTCCAGGCCATAATTCTCCTCCTCTCCAGTTTATTTATGTCACCAGTGTACTTCTCAGTGCTGCCTGCCTCCTCCCCTGCACCCATTAGCACCTTCCATAGCAACTGTCACAGTTAACTCTGCTTTGGAGGTGCTCACTGGTGCTCAGGTTTCCTATTGCTGCACAGGATGGAAGAATCCTATGTCAGAAAAACAAATCACTGCCAAACAAGGCTGGTATAGTTTAAGAGGGGCAAAGTGGGATCTGGAAAGCACACATGGATTTCATTGTGGCCTTCCAGTGCTTCAGAGATGGGGACAGACTTTTTATCAGGGCCTGTTAGGACAGGACAAGGGGGGATGGTTTGAAACTAAAAAGAGGGAGATTTAGACTGAATATAGAAGGAATTTTTTGATGCTGAAGGTGGGGAGAGCCTGGCCCAGGCTGCCGAGAGAGGTGGTGGCTGCCCCATCCCTGGCACCATCCCAGGGGAGGTGGTCGGGGCTCTGAGCACCCTGCTCTGGGTGCAGATGGCCCTGCTCCCTGCAGGGGGTTGGACCAGATGAGCTTGGAAGTCCCTTCCAACCCAAACTCCTCTGTGATTCTGCAGTCATCAATACAGCAAAAGAAGTCAGCATCAGCTTCCTTGGCCAGCCTCAGACTCCATTAGTGTTGTTTAAAAAGCATCCACAACAAACCGAACAAGCCACCGAGCAGAACACGCTCAGATTTATACAGGTTGGTCCTAGAGGTTCATCTTCTTCCCAGATGAGGAAAAAGCTTTTGGCTTCCTCTGAGCAATCTGAAAGTATTTCAGGGGATAGATCAAGCTGCTCTGTTCTGTGAGCCAGCTGCAGTAAAAAGTCTTTCCAGCATTTTAAAACCACTAACTTCCAGCTGTTCCAGGATTGCAAATCTACAGTAAAATGTACAGCCCAGAACACAGCAGCCTTTCTTCTTCCCACCGGTTCAAATAGGGGTAGAGATTTCTATTCAGGGTGATCTCTGCAAAGAGGTTTAACCAGGGGAATGATCCCAGCACCCAGCTCTAAGTGTCCATTGGCTGGAGGGCTTCAACTCCACCGATCTGCATCTGCCAAGGCAAAAGGTGAAGCACAGAACAACTACGCAGGGCAGGACAAAAAGCCATGAGCACTCTAAGACAAATGAACTTCAGAGCTCCAAGTGTTTGCTGTGTTCCACATGGATAACTCCCCATCTTCGGATAACCCTCACATCTCCAGAAACCCCAGGACTTGAAAGCACGGCCTCCGTTAACCTGCACAAAATTCAAAGGTGGCAGCAGAGAGGCTCTGTACAGAGGGGACAGACCCCTGCAGGAGGCAGAAACCACCCCCACCATTCCTGTCCTCACCCACATAACCCAGCTCTGCTCGTAAATGTAAAGGCTAGCAGGCTTCCCATTGCTCTGAAGCCTTAAGCTTTATGTCTTTAAGCCAAAATGCACTTTCAAAGCCCCGAGGTTAATGACTGGGGGCAAAGGCTGTTCTTTTGAGTCCACGCAATGCTATTCCAGAAAGTCAGACTGATGATAATCTCAGCATTTGTCAGAGCATGAAAAAGGCTTTGCAGCACCAAAGGACCAACCAAAGTTTCCAGGTGCAGCTTTAGTAGGAAAAACAAGTGTGAAAATGCCATCCTGAGGCATCCTAGTTGCACCCCAGCGACCCTGCCAGTGCACAGTGAGGCTGGGAACGAGCAGCAGCCAGGGTGCCAGCCTGCCCTGGGACACCCCCGCTCTCTGCAGCTCAGGACAAGTTCTGAGCTTTGTACTCAGCCAGCTGGACCCTTTCTGAAGCGTTAGAATTGATGCAAACCCACCAGCCCTGTCACTTCTGCAGAGCTGCAAGAAGAGCAGTGGAAAAAGGCACGTTTCTGGCTATCAAGTCAGCAGGCACAGGAGCAGGCCAGGGAGCAAATCTGCTGGCAGAGAGACCTCCCCCTTGCTGAGGGAGCTGCAGTTTTCAACAGCAAGCTGCTGCTAAGACAAGATTTAGTCTTGCTTCGCAGGCTCCGGTGAGGGACGCTGAGCTACAGGAGGAGCCACCCCAGCTGAAGACAGAGGGACAGAGGAGCCTCGGCTGAGAGGGATGGCAGCACGCATGGGGCCACCTCTTTGTAGAATCAAAGCCTCCTTCCCAGCCCCTGACTAGGAGTGTAGCAGCTCTCACCTGCACACAGCAGGCAAAGCCAAGGAACAATGCTCTGAAAGCCCAGGAGCAGTTAGAAGCCATCAACCTCCAGAGGATTTTTTAGGCTCCTCTCTGCCCTGAGCTCCACTGCAGATGATGCTGCTTCCAAATAAAACCTGAATTTGGCAGTTTGCCGTCAAAATTTTGAAGGCAGGGAAAGGCAAATGCAGTCAAAGAGGAAAAGGGGGATGGAAATACGATCTGTGCAGTTTCATAGTAAGCAAAGACATGCAGAAAGATAGGATGTGGGTTACAAACGGAGTCTGAGCATCGCTCCTGCAGCCTGGCTTGCCTCATGCCCAGCAGGAGAATGAAGAATAGAAAAGCTGAAGCCAACTGACTTGGGTACTGGCAGCAATACCTGGTCCCATCAGTCATCCCATGCCCTGTGGTACAGGGTAGGTATCAGCAGGAGGTGAATTGCACTGCTCTGGCTACTCAGATATCCCTCTCTGGTTGCCAGGGGAAGAGAAATCAAAAAACAAAACCAGTAACAACGTGGAAAAAAAATAAAAATGAGCAAAGCATGTGTTTAAAAGCCTTGCTGGCTCCCAACCAGGGTGCTCAGCACCTTCCAGGAGCCATCTCAGAACAATTAGCCTGTACACAGCCCCCAGGTTTCCCACCACACTGCTGATGTGGGCTCCACTCCAGCAAAACACTTAAGCATGTACTTGAACTTGAGCTATGGTCTCAGGACACCAGAAGGGACAATATTCATAAGCCAAAGCATAAACAGCACTGAAAATCTCAGCTTCAAAAGTGTGCAAATAAACCTGTGAGTGTCTGGGTGAATGTGGTGTGCATGTGTCTAAAGGAGAGCTGCCCAGTTAAACTGCACCCATCCCAGGGCTCCTTTGCAAGGAAGGAAGGAGGACAACAACATTTTCTTCCACATTTGCACATACAGCTCCTTCTAGACTAGCAGGGCTCATGTCAAGGAAGCACCGGAAATAATTCCCTCTGCATCCATCCCCAAGGAGTTCTGCCTCTACCCACCTTCCTAAGCTGCAGCAGAACCAGGCGCCCTGAGCCCTGTGTCTGCCACACGGCGAGTGAGGAGTTTCAAGCTGCCTGGGCACAAGACACAGGCACCACCGTGGCTCTTTGCTGCAGCTCGAGCCCGTGAGAGGTGCAGGGGGAGGAAAGCACAACGGTCTTCTCCTGTGCTTTCCTAATTGCCTGTTGATGTCCAGGAGCCACGCACACACACACACGCCCATTTGGGAAGGGATGCCAGGCACACTCAACAGCATCAACCAAACACTGAGCAGAAGTACAAAGAAACCCACAGAGATAACCCTCCCGGAGTCAGCTTTATCTGCAGCTTTATCTCCATCTGTGCACCCAAACTAACCTCACCTGGAAGGTTTTCTGGGCAGTAACACCACCAAATTGCTACCGTTTCCCTTTGTTATATTATTATCATGTATTAGTATGATTCCTTTGCCTTTGAGGTTTAGCAGTCTTGTAAATTAGTTACATTTTAAAACAAAGAACACAAACAAATGACTTCTGCAATTACAAGAGGCAAAACAAACCAGAAAACTTCTTGAGGAAATGATAAATTCCTCTTGACTTAACCTCTCCAGAAGGGACTGCTGCTAAAGCCCCTGACACTTGTGACCCAGGAGATCTGGCACGGACAGCTACAGAGACCTTTAAAACCTCTAAGCCTGTGAATTATTCTCTAGTACCTGACAAAGGACACTTGTAAGAAAACTATTTTTGGCTTTCCTTTTGCCAGTTCTGTTTAACAATAAACCCCTATTCTTCAGCTTCCTGGCTTTGAAACTGTAGCCTAATAGATCTCAACGGGAAAGGCTGGCGAACGTCGGCTCTGTCGCCTGCCGCGTCCTGCCCGGGGTTTGCGGGCAGCACCGGTTCACCGAGGGCCAGAAGAACATGTACAGAGAGGAGTTAGGAGGAGACCTGCTCAGGATCACCCAGACAGCTGCAATGCCCAGGGAAAGAATCCTAAATTTCTGGTTCCCAACTTCTGGCTACTTCATTTGCCTTTCATTTCTCTGTAGCTGAGCTGACCAACATGAGAGCAATTCCAGCAGCATTTTTTATACCACCGCCATCATTCCCAACAGAAGTCAAAATGCCTGCACTGGAGTCCCACTTCCAGACCTGTTCTTGGCAGTGCATCCCCACGGTGAACATCTGAAGCACTGATAAGAGTTTAACCACATCCAGCTTAGCAAAGGCCACCCCTGAACCGGCAGCAGTGCCCCCTGTCCCTCCCTGCCCGGCTCTTCCGCTGCTGCCTGGACACACGAGTCAAGTAAGAAGAGATCACACTGTGCCACTGAGCAAACCCCAGGGATTCATCAGGAGCCTGGGGAGATCAGGAACAGACTCTGTTTTACTTCTTGCAGAATGAGTGCAAGATTAGAAAGGAAAAGGAAAAACCCAAACCCCAATTTATTTGCTCTATAAAGCTTGGGGTGGATTACAAAGCAATTGTTCTTTGTTCCCCAGGCTCTCAGATATGCTAGCCACCTGCTGAAACATGAGGACATTTCTGAACAAGCAGGTTTCAAGTCAGCTTCTTCAGTATTTTGGTAATGGAAAAATATCATTACATATAAAAAAAAAAGTTGAGAACAACAGGGTTTTATTTGCACAAGAATCACGAGAGCATTTCAGGGCCCAGCTTCCATCTAAGGATGCTTTTATGTACTGCTGGTGGCACAAGAATTTGAGAATAAGCTCAGACTTGCACCTACCCACAGCATGAACTCACTTGAGTACCCTGAGAACAAAGCTTGAGAAGTCTGAATTGAAGCATGAGATCACTCTGCTCGACCAGGAAGCGAAGAGAAAAATAATTACAGACTCAGAATCCTGTCGAATTCAGGATAAGCTCCTGGGATGCACCTCACTGGCCAGGCAGAGCTGTTTCCTCTGCTGTCCAAAGAAGATCCCATCACATCCTTTCCAAAGACCTTGATTTAACTGTATTATCTTCCCTCCCACGACCATGCTTTTTTTAGCTACTTAAGGAAAAAATAAAGATCAAAGGGGGAGGTGGGAGCTCATCCCTACTGATGCCATTCTGGAAACACCCAAAAAGAGAAGCACTTATTGTAAAAGTGACTAAGACGTGAGTCATCTGATGAGTAAGCACATTGGCTCTGGAAGCCTCATTCAATCCACAGCCGAATCCAAATCATCTCATTACCTAAATCACTTGTCCATGTTCCATGTTACTGCAGCAGCACTCCAAGGGCAGGAAGGGGCTCCTGTTTCCGACACCAGTGTCACTGCTGCAGAACTTGTCACGCTAAAACACAGCGCTGCTGGGAAACCCTGTGCTGAAACAGCAGAAAATCTCATCATGAGTTTGCACTGAAAGTGTTTTGAAAGTCAACTTCAGAGACACCTCCAACCTCAGGTAACTCTTGGGTTCAACACGTCCGAGCTGCTGGCACCGGCCGCCCGTGCAGCTCAGCGCCCCTGCAGCTGCAAACACGAGCCCTGCTCTCGGCAGCGGGACGGGCAGAGCCTGGCTCGGCAGGCAGCGGGTGCCAGGACTGCAGCCAAACTCTTTCAACATCCTTCTGCTGCTCTCACTCTTGTATAAAGCTACAAAAACATTAAGTTAAACCACTTAAGGTACTTCAATATCTCTCCATTCTGAAGGAATACAAGCACCTCGTAAAACAAATGAGCTCGTCTTCACAAGCATCCCGGGGGATACATCCACAGGCAGGGAAATAGAGCACTGGGAATTACCAGATGTAATTCCCATAAATACTTCTGAACAGACCCCAAACAGACACCTTGGCGCCTTTGAAATCCTGGCTTAAGACCTGATAGCAGGTCTGTGGCAGTGGCCCCTCTGCCCTCTTCCAGAACCCGGGTGAGTACCCCAGTCAGCAGGGCCGGGCTGTCCTCTGAGGCCCCTCACGCTGCTGTGCTGCACCAGGGCAGCAGCAGAACCACCCCCAGCAACAGCCCAGGCACACTCACTCTGCCCGACAGCACCCGAGGCTGCACCCCCAAGATTGGGGGCATCAGGGGAGGGGGATCCTGCTNTGCTCTGGCTGCAGATGTCTCTGTGAAATAACCTCAGAAAATAATTTAAACTGTTCTGCACTGCATCACAGAATCATTAAGGTTGGAAAAGACCTCTAAGATCATCAAGTCCAACCACAAACCCAACATTATCATGACCACCAAACCATGTCCTCAAGTGCCACATCTACACTTTAACACCTCCAGGGATGGTGACTCCACCACCTCCCTGGGCACACAGCCAGGGCCTTGGCAACCTGGCTGGGCAGCCCAGGGAGCATTTGCCTTTCCACAAACAAATATAGAGGAATAAAAATTTCTCACCAGGGTGTGAATTTGCATTTTGCCTGTGCTGGCCTAATGGTGCTAACAGTTGCCAACACCCACCTGCTTTCTCCACGGAGCTGAGGCTGCTTTGTCCCTTTGGTCCAGAGGGAAACTTTGCACCCCTTTGCACTAAATTCAGTGATCACAACTCAACTCCTTGCAAACTGAGATCAGATAACAGAGCTTAATCCCAGTAAAGACAGTGAGCTTTGGCTCCACAGCTGCTGTGCTGGAGTGTTGCAGTGACCTTTCTCTGCTGAAAGATTACATCTTCACTGCCTCTGCCTCCCGACCACCTTTCTACAACCCCCTTCCCTCCAAGAGCTACAACTTCACCACTGAAATAATCTACTAAGATGGAAAATAACCCACCCTGGGTAGCAGAAAGGAAGAGAGCCCAGACACCAGGCTGGCCTGAGCATGGAGAGGCTTACAGCCACAGAACCAGCCCAGAAAAACCTGGGTGTTAGAACTCGGTCAAAATTACCACCAAAAAGGAGAAGCAGCAGTTGCCAGTGTTGATGAGGATGGAAAGGCTGAAAATCACCACAAAGGCTCTCAACAGCTGCCTGCAGGTGCAGGTATGAGATTAGTAAAGAATAAGCTGGTTTTCAACATCATTACAGTGAACACCGCTAGAGCTGCAGGCAGGTCAACACACTGCTGAAGGATCTGGATGGGAGCCCTGTGTGACCACAGCCCACTTGCTGCCAGGATGGCACACGCATCATCATGGCTTTAAACAAACAGCTCCGAGCCCACACGCACAGCATCATCTCTGGCTCTCCGGGGCAGTCGTACCAGATGCACCAGCAAGGTCTCCAGGAGAGAGGAAAACTCAGCAGCTCCCCTGCGAATCCACTTCACACTGATGCAACACACACCCTCTCCCACACTAAAGGGTGTTCGAAACAAAGGGTAATCCCTGCTACAGGTACAACACAGATCTGTCTGCTCCCTGCTGGGATGACTGCTCGCTCTGGCTGTCCATCCAAGCTATCCAAGCACCAACGAGGCGACAGAACTTCACCAGCACACAAGGCATTGCTGGCTGCTGGAGGATTACAGACGGACACACTGCCGCAGCACTTTGAACTTACACCTCTGGCACTGGTGAAGAGTGAACCCAAAGACAGACAGATCCTCTCAGCTGTACCTTGGGGAAGGAGAGGCAGGCAGAAAGGAACTTACTGTTATCCCTAATCCCTTTCTCTGGGAGGCCGCTGCAGAGGCATAAGGACGGGCTCACCCCGGGAAATACTCCCTCAGCTTTTGCATCTGACCTGTGGGCAAGGCAGGTCTGCCCTGGGGTAACCAGCAACACACAGATGCAGGAAACACCCAGAATTAAAGACCATCCATTGCAAGACCCTGGTTTCAGACTAAGAGTTTCACCCTGCTTCAACTGGAAATCACTGGGGAGATTTGGCCTTGTGGCCAAGAGGGCCATTAAAAATAAACAAGTTAATTAACAAAAAAAAAAACCAAACCAACCAAACAAAAACAACTACAAAAAAAAAAAAAAAAAACAAACAACAACAAAAAAAAAACCCACCCCCACCAAAAAAAACAACCTGTGTCCAGCAGGTCTAGGGGGGTTCTCTTCCTCCTCTGCTCTGCCCTGGTGAGACTACACATGGAATAATGTGTCCAGATTTGGGCTCCCCAGTTCAAGAGAGACAGGGGTCTACTGGAGAGAGTACAACAGAGGCTACGAGGATGATGAAGGGACTTGAAGTTCTCTCCTATGAAGAAAGGCTGAGAGAACTGGGGCTGTTTAGCCTGGAGAAGAGAAGGCTGAGAGAGACTCATGAATGTCTATAAATATCTGAGGGGTGGGTGTGAAGTGGAAGGGGCCAGTCCCTTTTCTGTGGTGCCCAGCAAGAGGACAAGGAACAATGGGTACAAGCCAGAACAGAGGTAGTTCCACTTCAGCATGAGGAGAAACTTCTTTCCTGTGAGAGTNAACTTCTTTCCTGTGAGAGTGATGGAGCCTGGCCCAGGCTGCCCAGAGAGGTTGTGGAGTCTCCTGCTCCGAAGGGTTTCCAAACCCATCTCGCTCTGTTCCTGTGTGGGCTGCCCTGGGTGACCCTGCTCTGGCAGGAGGGTTGGACTCGATCTCCAGAGGTCCCTTCCAACGCCTACCATCCTAGGATTCTATTTCAGTCACCCTCCGCTCTGTGATAGCGCGAATCCCAGAGAGGTTACACACCTCGCACAGGTTTCTCAGCCCCAGGAAGGCTCCTCCCCACCCCACCATAAGCACATTAGTACAGTCCATAATGACAAAGTCCCCCGAGGATGGAGCTGTGTGCAGCCACCACCACAGTGTCCCACCACTGGCACTGGATCTGCTCCATGGAGAACTGCCGACTGGGGCCAAGGCAACTTCATCGCCACTCTGTTTTAAAACTACCAGAGCTCTCTGAAGTCATCAACTCATACAAACATTTCACATCTGTTTAGGGAGCTCCATCTTTTACAAGCAGTCAGACATGAAAAGCAATCACTGAGCACGTCCATGAAGAGCAATCACTGAGCACGTCCATGAAGAGGTGAAATCAAGAGAGGAAGAAGCTTTTGCTATAAATAGTGGAACATTTCTCCGAGCGCACACTGCATAGCCTGGCTCCTCCAGCTCTGTGCCGCATTGTATTTTGTACCACACAGCCTTTAAATCTTGTTACCTTCAACATCTTCATTGTCACATCAAGTATCTTGCTTCCACTCTGTTGCTGCTGTATTTTTCAGAAAGTCAAAGCCAGCCAGAGCGCTTCTGGCTTGCCCAGGGGAGGCACTAGTCTGGCTAAAACCAGGTACTCTTCCCTCTGCTTTCCCCCCTTCTCTCCTCCCCTTACTATATCTTGACATTTAGGCAGTAAGTTTTTGAGTCAGGGTCTGTCGCCGACTCTGTCTTTCTGTCGCACCAGCACCACCCCCACAGCACGTACCATAAATAACAGAACTGCAAAATTCTGCTCGCAGAGGGTCTGGTCCAAAGCTCAGAAAGCATCTCTCTCCCCATTGGCACGTGGGCCAGAGGCGTGACACCAGCACCAGGAAAGAGAGAATTACAAAGTGAATTATTTGGGGAATACAATCACACAAAACCATGATCAGCCAGCAGAATATCTTCATACTTTCCAACTGATCCAGAAACAAAAGTGCACACACAGACACGTATGTTTCTATCAAGGGTTTTGGCACAGGAAGCGTTCTGATGCCATGGTGACGGGTGCTCTTGCAGACCCTTAACGTAATAGGTAGGGATAAACTCAAAACCAATTAGGAAAGCAATACTGCTGTGCTTACCTGAGCCACAGCTACTCTGGAAGGGACAAAAATGTAACTCTCTTGAAAAAGATTCAAACAAAAACCCAGATCCGTTGTTAAACAGATTAATCAGACTCTTGGAAAGCTCATCAGGGACTGGGTTCAATCTCTGCTGTTGTTGTTAGCCTGAGCCCCGTGCAGCAGTGACAAAAGATTTGCCCAAGTCCCATGCTCTCCGTTCACTTTACAATGAGATCTGCTCGGGCTCACAGCATTTAATGTACACACACTTAATTAAGGGGATAAGAGGAAGAATTAGTCTGAAATTTACACTGCAGCAAAACAAAACTCTTCACATCCCCTTCCATGAGGGGCCACCAGTTCCTCCTCCTCTCTTGAGCAAGGAGAGCTATCTCCAGCATGGGAGAGAAAGGAGCCCTGGTGCCAGCATCACTTCCCCTGACCCAGCAGGGGCTGGGCACGATGCTGTGCAGGTCCCCAGGCTGCGGCAGGCCAGGGCCTGAACCCACATACAACAGGAGCCAGACCTTCCCCAGGGAGAGGGCAGAGGAGAGCTGGGGATGGCTGTGTGCAAGGTAAGTAAAACCACCTTGTGTTGGCAGAAGCTAGCCTGGAGCTGTCGGGGCACCAGCCAGCTCAGGACTGGGCAGCACTGGGCTGTGCCTGGCCCATCACAAGAAGCCACAGAGGGACTTAGAGCAGGAAGGCTCCTGCTCAGCAGCCCAGCAAAGGTACAGCTGAGAAAAGCCAAAGCCCAGCCCCAAACTGGTTCCCCTCAGCTGTGGGGACTCGATGGGACCCCTCATGTGCCAGCAGCTCCCGGGAGATGCTGCAGGGACTGTGGGAAATGTGTTGATGTCATCCAAAGAGAGGGGTCTCCACAGGAGCTCCGACAGGTAAATGGAGCCCGGGGGTGACAGCCTGCTGAGAAACAGCACCCTGCACCCCTCCTTGGGCATCAATCACTCGCTCCCAAAAAATCCCCACGTTAGAATTAACCACGACGCTGCCGCCTCTGCACCAAAAATTATTCATTCCATAAAAAGCATTTTCCTACATCTCTCATGACTCTTCCATTCCTCTCCAGGCCCCCTCACTCCTCTCCCTCACGAGTCATCTGATCGAGGAACTTTTCTGAGGGCAATATTCTGCAAACTTTCTCTGTTAAATGAGCAAGCCCCTGCAGGACTGCCAATACTGGAGGAAAGGGCCCGCTCCCAGTTACACCATCAAGGGGAAGGGGATTCTTCCCAGCGCAACTGAACATTGCATCTACTTTGCTGAAGGCAGAGGGAGTCCCACCACCCCTCCCACTGTGATTTTTATCATATTATTCTTATATGTGTAGTTTAGAACTAAATAGCAACCTCAACACACGTCTGTCTTCCTTTGGTCTTGTTAAAGCAAAGCAAATGTTTGAGAGCACATACGGCCTGGGGAAGAACTGCTGGGGGGATCCATGCTTTGCTCACCCAGTGCTTTGGGTGGGCTTCACATGAATTAAAGAGGTTTTCCAGGCACAGCTCAGGAACCTGGGCAGGAAGAGAGGAGGTAGCACAGGGGCTTACACAGAGCAACATCTAATGTCCAGGGAGGACGTGAAAGCAGCAGGTTGCTGCATAGTGTGCCCTGCAAGTCCCTGGATTCAGAACCAGTGCACAGCTGGGACAGGTAGGAGTCACCTCTTTTTCTTGAAGCAATTACCCTGCACTTCTGTATTCCAGTCCAGAAAAGGAATCTCTGCTGTAGCAGCAGGAAGCCCAGGTCTCTGCTGGCAGCCTGATGCTTGGCAGAAGCATTTTACTCCTGGCTGTCATCACTTCACCAGTCAGACATGTTAAACACACCTTGCTGCTTCTCCCCAAAATGGGGCCAGCAACTCGTTATCCTGGTGCTGAGAGGACTGAGCCATCACCGAGTATCTCACCAGTCCCATCCATCTGCAGACCTCACTCACTTCCATCAGTGTTTGTACCAAGTGCCACGCTGTCATCTTCTACCGCTCCAAATCCCAACTTCCATAAACCAGCTGCAGGAGTCTCACCTCCTGTGATACTTAACTGGGACAAATGCCAGCGTACACATCACTGGAGCACTGTTTGAAGAGTATAAAGAGCCATAACACCAACCCAAAGGTTTCAAGTGGTAATTAATCAGCTATAATAATAAATAATACATAAACTTTCAAGTGTTTGCTCATTTCCTGAATGTCTCCCATAATTACCTAACCAGTACAGCACACTTTGAACAGTGACATTTGTATCTGTTCCCTTCTGAGCTAACTCTGTGCCATTTACTTTAATTAGAAAATTCAGGAGGAGAAAGACAGGTTGAAAGGTAACGGGCTTTTGGAATTATTTTGAGCACTCAAACCTGCTCTGAACAACAAATACTTAATACAAAGGTTTACTCTTTTCTCCATCTTATGTTATGCTATAGACAAATTCTATACACTTGCTCCAATCCCTTCAGCCAGTGACAGCCTTCACCAGCAAGCTAAACATGTGCTGCTCACTGGTCAGGCTGTGCTCCTGCCAGAGTAGAGCCTGGGCAGGCAGCCTCATGGAAACCAGCACCAAGAGGAAAGCCTGGCCTCAAAAATACAGCCCCAAGTGGCCTTCAGTGAAGTACAAGAGCTTTGCTTTTTACATAGATGGAAATTCTAGTTCAGGCTTTAGAAACCAAGTGTTGTGTTAAAAACATAAGCATCGAGAAATCAGTGCAAATGTTCTGCCCAAAAGGGGAAGTGGAGTTCTCAAAACAGCTGGAATGTTCTCCACAATCTTCGGCCTTTCCTAAGAAGGGGCTGGAAAAGGTCAGTGTCATTTGTCTCCTAGCAAGGCTTAAAGGAGCTTCAGCCCTTCCAGTCGGGGCTGGCCAGTCTGAGAGGGGCCGTTACAGAGTATTGAGCCCTGGCACCCTGCAAGCCAGCCCAGCATCGGCAGCCGGCGCCAGGAGCTGCTCANCAGGGAAGCTCCTCGGGTGACACCAGTCTCCCGCTGGCCTCTGCGCCACATCGAGTCCTCTCCACCACAGCACAGGCACGCTCAGCCAGAGCCACCCATCCCATCAGGGCTGAACAGGTTTAAGCTACATATTTAGAAGGAAGGTGCAAAGAAAACCTACCTTAGTATTCCAGCTGGTACCTAATCCCTTAAACTCTCCTGGAGAGGTGCTTCTCATTTCCAAAGAAAAGTGAGTTAATGTTCTTGCCAGCGCTGTTAATCAGAGCAGTAAGCCTCTTTTCGTCGCTCAGGGCCCAGGTGACTGTTTCCAAGGGATTAGCTGTTGCCACATTTAGTTCAGTAAAGGGTTTAGCTCAGCCGCGTTCACGACGGCCGGCGATGGAGACATTCGCCCGCAGAGTTTCCGCAGGCTGACACCTCGAGCGGCCGCAGGCCTCGGGGTGCTCCCAGGGAAGGCTTGAAATGGTAATTGCTGGAGTAGGGAGATTCTCTTCAGTCACTGGCACAAGAAGCCAGGGCAAGAGACAGCTCTTTTAGAGGGGTACGGCCACTGCCAGCAGACTGGGCTCTGCAGAGCAGAGAAGGGTGAGGGAGCCAGGGGCAGGAGAGGGAAGATTTTCAAAGGCTGACACCAAGTCTTTCATCAGTCAGTCTGCTAACGGTCACAGCCGCTGCTGTCAGGGACATCTGGTTGCCAAACCCACGGAAAGCATATTCCAGAAAGTCTCTGAAAATTACAAGGGCTGAATCCATTGCACTTTTGCCACCAACTTTAATCCAGAGCTCAGCGAGACTCTGCTAAACGCTGCAGCGCTAAGGGAAGGTGTCTGCAGCCACCCTGAAGGGTTCAAAGGGGTCAACCAGTTAGGTGTGCAGGCTCTTCTCAAACCAGTGTGAGCTTCCAGCTGATGAAAAGATGTGTGTTTTTATTTAAAACACAAACAAACAAACTAGTTTTTCTGCACTGCTCTTCCCTTGGGCACTGATCAAGGATTTCAATTCCTAACTCCCTCCTCCTGAGCAATGACTTGGGTTTTCAGTGCCAAGGACAAACACTTGAAACTTTGGGACTGCTTCCTAAACTCTTCAGCAGACCAGAGGGAAATTAATATTTTCCCCTCTTGCTCATCGAGAAAGCAGGCTGGGGTGGGGCTGGAAAGACCTGTAAAGCCCTGGTTGTCCAAGGAGAAGAAATTCCACTCTGGTGCTGCCTCCCCTTCTCCTTTTCAGGGGGCTCTGCTGGCTCCTGCACCGGCTGGCCAAGAGCCCACTGCCTGCCTTGTGCCAACACAGCTGCCCACAGCCCCACAGAGAGCTTGTAAAACAGCCAGAGAGCTTTCAGAACAGCAGTGTCAAGTGGCTGCACAAAGAACTATCAGAATAAGATTGCAGGAAGGAGAATGACTGAAGATACCCGTGAGTCGGACATCACCGGGCACTTAGAAGAATGACAAAGGCAATTTTCACAAACATGGGTGGAAATAGAGGAGAAATAAGACTGAAGATTTAAAACGATTTCCTAGTGTTTGGCATGCTCTAAAATTAGTGCTGTAATGGACCTCATCAGCCAGCATTTATTTTCCATTCTAAAGACAAGAATTCCAAGAAGCAAGCTGCAGCAGGAGAAGCGCTTGCTGAGCTGAGCAGCCAACCTCTCACACAAACACAAACCCAGCTACTCCGTTCCTGCTGCCTCTTGCTCAGGATTTTTCCTAAGTGACAACTCAAACTGGAGATCCGTTTTGCCTGACCACATTACAACCCCCCACAGCAAGGTGACAGAGCCTCCACAGTGAGGAGAGCCAAGCTGCCCATGGCAGAGCTGCTCTGGAGGTTTGCGTGTTTCTACAACTGTAGGAGACAACCGAGGGAGTCCCAAAATTACTCTGCCTGGGTGGGATCTGAAGCAGCAGGTTCCCCACCCCACTCTGGGAAGCCCCTGCTGTTAGTCATCCCAATGGATAGTACAAACCAGCATCCCCCTGGCTGCTGTGCTGATCTACACCCCTGGAGGACCTGGCCCATAAAGTTGTGGCCCAAACAAAGGCTACGTGGTTTCTGATAGAAAAAGCAAGCAGCAAATCACTGCAAACTTTATCTTGCAACTCTCCCAGTCACCCTTCCTCTCTCTCAAAGATGCACACACCAGGTAAAGAGACCTAACACACCACGAGGGACACACAGCACTGCCGGAGTAGCTCTGGAAAGGCCACCAAGCCCAGCCTGGAGCAGCGACAGGAGCACCAATGTGACGCACCCATTGCCCTTTCCAAGTTTCAGAACAAATCCCCCACGGCAGAGAAGCGGCAGCGTCACTCTGCTATGAGATGTCAAAGATATTTCAGGCAGCCAGATATTCCCATGCAGAAACCCAGAAAAAAAAGAAGACACCTCCTCACTCCCCCAGCTGCCTCTCTTTGCATTATTGCTAACATGGATGTGACTCACCAGAGCTGGGTTTATATTAAACTCCTGAAACAGATTGTTTGGCTGTTATGTAAATGCAGTAAATGTTAAAATACTAGAATAAATCAGGCAAGCAGTTACCATCATAGGCAGCTCTCCAGAGATATCCAAGAGGTTTGGTTGTTTGTTTTTTATTAAAGGGATAGATGTCAGGAGATAAGGGGGAAAACAATAATAATAATAAAGAGGGACTCAAAGCAGCCTCTCAGCAGAGGCAGAGCAGTGCCAGTGGCTGCAGTACCCCCATCAGCTCTGTCACCAGTGTCCTACCCAGCTACACTGAGGCCAATCACCCGACTGCTGCTCTGCACCAGTGGCATCACCTACACAAGCTCTGTGTCAGCAGAGCCACCTCTTCACCACGCCACGGGACCTCGGGGAGGTCAGGTTGGTGGCTCTGGTGCTGAGGGTAGGACTTCAGCTGTGCTAGGCTTTACAGTAAGATAAACCTGACACAAGGTGTGAAGGTGCTACTTTCCATCCTGGCACTGGGAGGGAGGTTCTGCTTCGGGAGCAGCCCCTCTCCCACAGAGCAGAGGGCATCTGCCACCCAGAGAAGTCTCCTGCTCACAGTGACATCAGCATGCAGGCACAGGAACAGATTTGAGAATTTGCAAACACAAGTGTTTTTACCAGAAACCTCACTCCAGGATTTTAAACAGTCTACAGGCCAATGAATTAGTCAGAAAAAATTAGCTGGCAAATAATCTGCAACAATAAGCAAAACCCAGAGCGTATGACCATCTGCTCAGATCCCTCCCAAGACTGAAAGAAAGAGCCTTCAGATCAAGCCTTCACTTTGAGCCAGGTTGATAACCAAGCCATCGCACGCGAAACGCTCCTGCAGCCACCACAGCAAGGAGGAAGCTGGGGAGAGAAACGGGGACCCCAGCTCTCCAGTGTCACTCAAGCTGCCACCCAAAGGGGCCACGTGGCTCAGGCCAAGCACCTGCTCAGTTTCAGAGGATGCCCCAAGCGCCACGCTCCCCATCGTGCTAAACAGCTGCTGGAGCCTGGGGGTCCCTACGTGTGTGAGCCCCTCCAGGAGGGGTACATTGCTGGGCACATCTGGCCAGGGGACAGTGACCCACCCCCCCCCGTGTGCTGCCAGAGCACACGCTCCATTTCTAACTGCCCCACAGATGGGACTGCAGCGTAACAGTCACAGCACTAAAATGAAGCAGAAGAGATCACTGAGCTCTGTTTAATTAAATATAGTCTGGGAAAATCTCTGCTTGGGTTAAACACTGCCTCAAAAGAACAGAGCTGAGTAATCCACTGATGGGGAAAAACATACTCTTTAGCTACAAGGTGTTATTATTATAGGCTTAATATCAAAATGGCTTGTTCAGCTTATAATATTAGACTGGAGCAAATGCTCGCAGGCTTCGTGAGACTCAGAGATACTACAGATCCACATTACACACCTACATTAGCACTCGGGGTTCCTATGGAGAGGAGTCTCCTGTCTGGAGAGGCAAGGCACTGATTTGCACCAGGTTTCCATGGCACAGCAAAACCAGTTAGGTGACGGGAGAGCGTGTTGTAACAGGCAGCACCAGGGCCAGGAGCCAGCACTGCAGCAAGGCTGGTGAATCAGTGGCAGGAATCCATCTCCCTGACTGGAGCCAGCAGTGTTTCAGATGGGTGGCTGCAGGCACTCCAGGCACAGATGACACCAGCACAGGTCACCCTAGAAAGGATCTGCAGCTGCCCTCAGTACTGAGGGCACCTTCACCAGCACCATATGGTCAACACTGAACTTACACCCTGTTTAACCTCAGGCTTTGCTTCTTCACTTCCCCCCTCCAGAGCAGAGGTGGCCACATATAAACACTCAGGTAGAAGGCTCTGGAGCTGTGGGTTAAGCTCTATCACTGCTACTGAGTCAGCCCTTGGGGAACCCAGCCCACACCAGCAGGCTCCCATTGCTCCACGCTGCTGGGGCTGCCCAGGCACTGCTGCCACCAGCGCCCACTCACCTGCCCAGCCAGCCCCAGGCTGACTCCCTCTCAGACACCCAACCCGTTACAGATAATGACTGCAACAGTCTGAGACTTCTGAGAAACCATGACATTTATGGCTCCTTTTGAGCATTCAGCAAAGAAGAATCCCTCACTTCTCAAGTTGAAAAACAAACCCTTTCTCTGTCTTTTATTTGCTAATTAAGTGTGCTCATTGTATTCAGATCTCATTTTTCTGTGCATAATGTTTTGCCCATCTGTTTGATTAAAAAAGAACCCAACCACCCAGCTTCATTAAACTAATTAGACATATTCAGCCATTGGTTAATATACTGAAGTACTTTACAATTATTCTCCCCAGTTATTAAATCCCCTCTGAGGAGATTTTATTTCTGTAGTACACTCTGTATTAGCCAGCACCCAAGTCAAACTGCATTTGCCCACTCTGTATCCTCATGCAAACATCCCACCAACTTCTTCAACGGTTTGTGACCCAAGACAAAAACGTTCGTGCCTGGATCTGACACTGTTCAGTTCACCCTGACCTCAAAACCCAGCATCTTCCTCCCTCTGAGCAACAGGGGTTCAACACTGCCTGCCCAGGGACCACTGGAGGATGAAGAAGTGTTAAGAGAGCACCAAAGCCAAGTTCTGTTTCCTGGGGAGCTGCATCCAGCTGAAGACTGGAGGATTATTTATCTTTCAGGGTTTTCTCTTTTCATATCAGAGCATTTAAAGAGGAAAAAAGTTGTCACAAAGCCTCAGGACCGCAGTCAGAGATGGACAGAGGATGAAAAGTAACACCAAGTGAAGCAGTGTAGCAATGGCATGGCCGTGTGGCATCACACAAGTGAGCCACACAAGGTACCTGCACCCTGGAGCTCCAACACGTCAGCCTCCCCAAGCTCTCTGCTCCATCGCAGACAGCTCGGGACAGCTCCAAGGCTCCATCTCCACACATCCCAGCACTGCTGCCCCACTGCTCCTCCTCAAGCTTTGACCAGCACTGTCCCCCACAGCAGCCCAGCCCGAAACGAGATCAGTCCCTGCTCAGCCTCAGAAGCAGTCACAGGACCTTGGGAGCATTGTGGGCAGGCAAAGGGAGAGAATGGCACTAGGAGGAAGACAGGAGAGAGTCGGAAGGTGAGAGCAGCAGCATTAAATCACCTTGTCCAGGTATGAGCAAAACTAACGACTGGAGCCACTCCCTGTAGCATCTTCCCCTCTACCCAGCCATCCACTTCCATGAAAAGTTCTAACAAATCTTTGAAGCCTCCACCTCTGCAAGAGGCTCAAGGCCAGGAGCACAAAGAGCCCAGAAGCTGATGGGTGGCAAGGTGGGAGGTAGAACTGACAGAGATAGAGATACACAAATATCTGGCTAACCCAGTCTCACACATGGACTGTTTTCAGAAGAAAACTAGGTCAAATTTATTTTTTTCCCCAGCAAGCTCTGATTTAATGGTTCTAGACCCACCTCCTGGTCCCAGATGCTACCAAAACCTCCTATCTTGATAAGAAGCTGCAAGAGATAACGATTAAACTCTGCACTCTTGCACATTATGGACTCGTGACCACTCTTCCTTCCTTAACAAGCACAAAGTTTGAGATGTAGGTCAAGAGCTTCTAGAAAACAAGCCAGCTAGACCATTTATAGGAAAAGCCATGCTAAGTCAGGCCACTTTGCCCTGACTTGACTCCAAGAGGGGCCAGGAGTAGATGCTTGAAGGGGTAGAAATTAAAAGTAGTCATGGTAATCAGGAGAAGTTTGTTCTCCTGACAGCACCTCCCAGCTTCAAGCAGCCACTCAAGGATCCCTGAGACAACATCTCTGAATTTGTCTACCACTATTTTGAAGCTACTGATTTATCTTTTTTTTCAGCCTCCACAACCCTGCAGGGAATTCAGCTCTGCAGCATGACAAGCACTGCACAGAAAACACCATCTGTGCCATACCTGCCAGTGACACAGGGAACTTCAGGAACCTTCACCACCCATCTCCCGTGGTCTTAGGGAGGAACCAGACATGCACATTCACTGCCCCACTGCAGACCCTGCCACCAGGTCAGCAAGCGGCCAACAAATGCTCTGCACAATGTTACAGAGCAAGGATGGGTGAAGAAAGAACCTGTCCTCTTCTATCTGCCTCTGCAATTCCAGCCCAACCTCTATTATTTGGATTTAGAGAAAACAGCCAGTGTTCATTCGCTTGGTATAAAAGGTGGTTACGCTTGCAAGAAATCACTTGGTGGTAATTTAATTGAAGGAGGAAGAAATTTAGAGGTTGATGCTGCTGTGATTTGACACGGGCTGACCTGGGGCCTGAGGAGAACCTTAATGACATTTCCTTCAGACCAGCCTGTCCTCCTTGTTCACGTTGTAATTACCTTTCCCTTTCTGACAGCCAGGCAGAGAGCCTAGACCAGCACTTGAAAATCTGGCCAGGTTATTACAACCTTTCAATATTAATTGGTGCTGTTGCCAGGCTCTAGAGCTCGCTGCCCCACTGTGCTTAATGCAGCAGAGCACACAGAAAGGCAAACTTCAGCTCCAACAGCTTCTAATCAAAGCAGGCATTAAACAGAGCTTAAGAAATTATCCCCAAAAGGCCAGTGGATTTAAGTGGGTGCTGAACTCCCTCCAGTATCCAGCCTGGATGTAGTCCTAGGACCTGCATCAACAAGCCTGGCTTGTCTGCTTAGGAAGCAGCAGCAAGGACAGCTCTAGCCAGTGACACATTGAGATGGGATTTTTCAACGTGCTCATACAATATAAAGGCATCTGTGACACACTGACCACTCAGTAGATGAGCCACAATCCCAGATTTAAAACACAGCCAGCCAAACCAAACACAACATTTTTCTCCTTCCTTAATGCTTCTTTTAATTTGTCTTCCAGGTTTGGAACCTTCCAAATGCCAAGGTTTCAACCATTTCTCCATGATCCTAAGGTATATCTGTATGCAATTTATAAATGGCAAGGTGAGAGTCACCCAGTTACAGGTCTCCAAGGCACCCACGTACCATGCTCTGCTGCACACAGACCTCTTAATCTGGAGCCCAGGAAGCATGATACTGAGAGCTCTGTAAAGCTGCAGGCAAGGTAGGATGAGTCTCCAACAGAAGGAGGACAGGGATCTGTTGGAGAGGGTCCAGAGGAGACCACAAAGATGATCAGAGGGCTGGCAGGCTGGAGGAGCCAGGTCTGTTCAGCCTGGAGAAGAAGGCTCTGGGGAGACCTCACAGCAGCCTCCAGTATCTGAAGGGGCAACAGGAAATCTGGGCAGGGACTGTTTGTAAGGGTGTGTGGTGACAGAACAGTGGATGATGGGTTTCAACTAGAGCAGGGTAGATTTAGGTTAGACATTAGGAATAAGTTCTTTACTGTGAGGGTGGTGAGGCACTGGGAAGGGGATGCCCAGAGAAGCTGTGGACACCTTCCTTATTCCTGGAAGTGTTTAAGCCCAGGCTGGATGGGGCTCTGAGCAGCCTGCTCTAGTGGGAGGTGTCCCAGCCCGTGGCAGGGGGGATGGAACGAGATGATCTTTAAGGTGCTTTCCAAGACAAGTCATTCTAGGACAGGCTCCCCACAGCCCCTTCACAGCTGTGCAGCTTTTGTGAAATCTTACTGCAGCTCTGAAGCCCTCCAGGGCATGTAGAATCAGCATTTTGGTTGGATAAACCTTTAAGATCATCAAGCTCAACCATTAAACTAATAATACCAAGCCCACCACTATACCATGTCCCTCAGCCCCACACCTCCCTGNTGAGAGCAGCAGCATTAAATCACCTTGTCCAGGTATGAGCAAAACTAACGACTGGAGCCACTCCCTGTAGCATCTTCCCCTCTACCCAGCCATCCACTTCCATGAAAAGTTCTAACAAATCTTTGAAGCCTCCACCTCTGCAAGAGGCTCAAGGCCAGGAGCACAAAGAGCCCAGAAGCTGATGGGTGGCAAGGTGGGAGGTAGAACTGACAGAGATAGAGATACACAAATATCTGGCTAACCCAGTCTCACACATGGACTGTTTTCAGAAGAAAACTAGGTCAAATTTATTTTTTTCCCCAGCAAGCTCTGATTTAATGGTTCTAGACCCACCTCCTGGTCCCAGATGCTACCAAAACCTCCTATCTTGATAAGAAGCTGCAAGAGATAACGATTAAACTCTGCACTCTTGCACATTATGGACTCGTGACCACTCTTCCTTCCTTAACAAGCACAAAGTTTGAGATGTAGGTCAAGAGCTTCTAGAAAACAAGCCAGCTAGACCATTTATAGGAAAAGCCATGCTAAGTCAGGCCACTTTGCCCTGACTTGACTCCAAGAGGGGCCAGGAGTAGATGCTTGAAGGGGTAGAAATTAAAAGTAGTCATGGTAATCAGGAGAAGTTTGTTCTCCTGACAGCACCTCCCAGCTTCAAGCAGCCACTCAAGGATCCCTGAGACAACATCTCTGAATTTGTCTACCACTATTTTGAAGCTACTGATTTATCTTTTTTTTCAGCCTCCACAACCCTGCAGGGAATTCAGCTCTGCAGCATGACAAGCACTGCACAGAAAACACCATCTGTGCCATACCTGCCAGTGACACAGGGAACTTCAGGAACCTTCACCACCCATCTCCCGTGGTCTTAGGGAGGAACCAGACATGCACATTCACTGCCCCACTGCAGACCCTGCCACCAGGTCAGCAAGCGGCCAACAAATGCTCTGCACAATGTTACAGAGCAAGGATGGGTGAAGAAAGAACCTGTCCTCTTCTATCTGCCTCTGCAATTCCAGCCCAACCTCTATTATTTGGATTTAGAGAAAACAGCCAGTGTTCATTCGCTTGGTATAAAAGGTGGTTACGCTTGCAAGAAATCACTTGGTGGTAATTTAATTGAAGGAGGAAGAAATTTAGAGGTTGATGCTGCTGTGATTTGACACGGGCTGACCTGGGGCCTGAGGAGAACCTTAATGACATTTCCTTCAGACCAGCCTGTCCTCCTTGTTCACGTTGTAATTACCTTTCCCTTTCTGACAGCCAGGCAGAGAGCCTAGACCAGCACTTGAAAATCTGGCCAGGTTATTACAACCTTTCAATATTAATTGGTGCTGTTGCCAGGCTCTAGAGCTCGCTGCCCCACTGTGCTTAATGCAGCAGAGCACACAGAAAGGCAAACTTCAGCTCCAACAGCTTCTAATCAAAGCAGGCATTAAACAGAGCTTAAGAAATTATCCCCAAAAGGCCAGTGGATTTAAGTGGGTGCTGAACTCCCTCCAGTATCCAGCCTGGAGGTAGTCCTAGGACCTGCATCAACAAGCCTGGCTTGTCTGCTTAGGAAGCAGCAGCAAGGACAGCTCTAGCCAGTGACACATTGAGATGGGATTTTTCAACGTGCTCATACAATATAAAGGCATCTGTGACACACTGACCACTCAGTAGATGAGCCACAATCCCAGATTTAAAACACAGCCAGCCAAACCAAACACAACATTTTTCTCCTTCCTTAATGCTTCTTTTAATTTGTCTTCCAGGTTTGGAACCTTCCAAATGCCAAGGTTTCAACCATTTCTCCATGATCCTAAGGTATATCTGTATGCAATTTATAAATGGCAAGGTGAGAGTCACCCAGTTACAGGTCTCCAAGGCACCCACGTACCATGCTCTGCTGCACACAGACCTCTTAATCTGGAGCCCAGGAAGCATGATACTGAGAGCTCTGTAAAGCTGCAGGCAAGGTAGGATGAGTCTCCAACAGAAGGAGGACAGGGATCTGTTGGAGAGGGTCCAGAGGAGACCACAAAGATGATCAGAGGGCTGGCAGGCTGGAGGAGCCAGGTCTGTTCAGCCTGGAGAAGAAGGCTCTGGGGAGACCTCACAGCAGCCTCCAGTATCTGAAGGGGCAACAGGAAATCTGGGCAGGGACTGTTTGTAAGGGTGTGTGGTGACAGAACAGTGGATGATGGGTTTCAACTAGAGCAGGGTAGATTTAGGTTAGACATTAGGAATAAGTTCTTTACTGTGAGGGTGGTGAGGCACTGGGAAGGGGATGCCCAGAGAAGCTGTGGACACCTTCCTTATTCCTGGAAGTGTTTAAGCCCAGGCTGGATGGGGCTCTGAGCAGCCTGCTCTAGTGGGAGGTGTCCCAGCCCNTTGTTTCCTGAACGGTACCCAATACAAAATTTAGCTTTCATCAGAAGCACCTTTAGAAAAGCACATCTGATTTGAGCCTGGACATTTCAAAGTTCTTAATGAAACTGGTCTCTCAGCAGCAAGGCACTTGGTTATTGAAGGTGCATTACAATGCCATAGAAACATTTTGGTTGGAAAAGACCCTTAAGGTCACTGAGTTCAACTGTGTAACTTGAGGTTGTTTCCTCTTGTCCTGTCACTTGTTCCTTGGGAGAAGAAACCAACCCTACCCGGCTCCAACCTCCTGTCAGGGAGCTGTCAAGAGCAAGGTCTCCCCTGAACCTCCTTTTCTGCAGGCTGAACAACCCCAGGTCCCTCAGCCACCCCTCACAAGACTTGTTCTCTAGACCAAGTGTTGTAGGACCAGTCCTCACTGCTAACAAGCTCTGTCCCCCCAGGAGCACACAGCTTTCCTCTGGGGAAGAAAGTCAGAATGAAAGACACCAAGGGCTGGGTCTTGATGCCCTAGCAAACACTGAACAAGCTGCTCTTCAGCCTCTCCCATCACCAGCAGTATCCCTATCTCAGCCTCAAGGAGAAATTAAAATTGCCAAGGACTAATCCAGGCTGTTTACCGAGGAGCAGATGAGTTCTGCTGCACATCCCACTGGCTGTTCAGGAGTCAAGAGACAAACAGGGATGGAAAACCAATGCCCACATTAGTCAAACTCAAAAGCAGTGCTGGCTTTCAGCCAGGGGTTACTCCAGATGTGCTGTCCTGCATCCTTGGCTTTACATACTGCTTTCCACTCTCCTTCACACACGGTAGAGGCTGGAAGGGACCTCTGGAGATCATCAGCACAATGCTGCAGACTTCCAAAAGAACAAATCCAGTGCTTCACTTCCCTGAATTCCCATTACTCGGGCTGAATCCCCCTCCTGCCACAGACTCCAGTTACTTTCCCAACACACCAGTTCAGGGAAGCTAATCAGTATCCATGCAGTGGGAAGCATCATCCATTTGGGAAGAAAGCAGCAGCCTCGCAGGAAAAGCTGTCCCCTGTTCACCCAAACAGGGCAATGCTTGGTGTCCCCCCCTGACAAACAGGGTGACCCAGGCAGTCTGCACCAAAGCTGACAAGAGCAATATTGTGTGAGCTATGGATTTACATCCTCCAGTGAAAACACCAACCACACCCAACCCCAAAAATCCCTTCAGTGGTTTCTTCTTGGAATCAGCCAACGCACCAGCCAGCCCAGAGGGCAGGATGCATGCTGCCACCTGAAGAGACCTGCAGCAGTACACAAACGCACTGCAGAAGGGACACCCACCCTTCAGTTTGCTCCTCTCAGCCCCAAGCTTCCTTTTGGTTTCCCTTCAGATGAAGTCTGTAACTAAATGAACACATTACAGCAGAAATTTTATTCTTAATTTGTCCCTTGGGTGTTTTGCTGACCCTACCAAGAACTATATTTAAATGTGCAATTTCCTGGCTAGGCTCATTTGCAGTCCCTTCCCCCCCAGCTGCCTGTGCAAGCCTGGCCCAGAATCCAATTAGCTCCTACCACCCTTTAAATCAAGGGAATTAAAAAAACTCCAACAAGAAAAATAAAATTAAGGATTTTAATTACATCATTCTTATTACATGCCTAAATACTTACAATTCCCCTGCTCTCCTAGAGGTGAGCTCAAAAGGCTACAAAAGCCACAAGCCTCCAAGCAGACCAAATTGTAACCAGAATAAACCATTTGACAGGAGAGACTCTGCCCACCCTCCAAGTCAGAGCACGTTTGGTTTAATGCACTGCAGAGCCAGAGCCAGGACCTGCCAGGCTCAGGGGAAGGAGCAGCTGCTCCCCAGCATCTGCGAGAGCCCAACTGCTTCCAGCTTCAGGCACGAAGGAGATGCTGCAGCCCGTCTGATTTGAATGTGGGGAAGGTCCTTGCATCAACATCACCTCAGATGCCTGGAGGTGTTATCTTGCAGTTCTCAGAGGGGTCTAAAGTGAAGAGACCCAAAACCCACAGGCACTTTGGGCACCCCTTCTACAAGGGCCACGGGCCTGTGGCGGGTTTGGTGCGGGGAACGGGCCTGGGATGAAGACCAGCAAGGCTGTGGGTTGTGCAGCAGCTGTACTGTGTTCCCAGCTTTGCACAGGAACAAGACAAGGAGAAAGGGGGATTCCCAAGGTCATGTAGCCCAAGTCTTCACCACAGCCAAGGGGTGTTTCAGTCCTTGCTGTCACACCCTTTAAGACTCCAGCTTTTTAAGGTCAGGTTCCCACCCGTGGCTGTTCAGACTGATCAGTGATGTCAGAGCATCTTCAGAGTCCCTTCTGGGCAGGCTTCTCCACACACCCTCCTGTTCAGCAGCTTGTGCTCCAGCTCTTGGCTTCCTGCCCACCTCCAGGAGCTGCTCAGCTGATCCACAAAGCCTTTGGCTCTGGTGAATCTGCACAGGACTGTCAAGCCAGAGGACAAGGCTCTGCAGGTCAGGAAGAGCCAGGGTGAATGCCATGAGGAAAGCAGACATACCACTTCCCTCAGAGCTGACTGACAAATCCCTCAGCCTGGACACCAGAGTGCCAGCACTGCTTCGCTTGGGAGATCTCAAGCTGCTGGCAGGACCTCCATCCATCCTGACCAGCACAGTCACCTGCACCTGAAAAACACCAGGGCTTCACTCAGGCCTCCTGCCCCTCAGGAGCCACACTGGCCACCAAATCAGGGGACTGCAAAAATCCCACAAATCAACCAGAAAAACCCTTTTATGAGTGTGTTAGACAGCTCAGTCCCCTGGGGAGTGGAGCAGGAAGGGGCCTGGTGCAAGTCACAGGCTCCTTGCCAAGAAAGCAGAGCAAGAACTGCAGAGGCACCAAGTGTTCCACGGGTCATGACCATGGAACAGACAGCTTCAAAGACATGAGCACAGTCACATGGTGGGACAGGGATTCTCTACAGGAAGGAGCGCTGCCAAAATAAGTATATTAAAGCACAATGATGAAATCTTTCTTCATTGACTTCCCAGTCCCACACCTTTCCTTTAGAAGGGACCAGATAGACATGGGCAGAGCCATCAGACACTCTGGCAAAAAACCATCAGCCGGGAAGAGCAAATTCCTCAGGAGATGAACAACTCCGAGCCATCCTCTCTTCTCTTGCATGCAGCTACACTGACAGCTTGCAAAGATGCTCTGCAGAGCTCCTTAACATGCTGGAAAACAGTTTGATGCTGAAGTGTCAGCACATTTCTAGGTTAATAAAAGTTGGAGCATGGGAAGAGGGAAGGATGGGAAGAGACTGATTGTCTTCGACAAAGCGACTGGAATGGATTTCACAGCAGGAGAAAGTTTCAGGCCAAGGAAACATTTCTTCATACCTAAAGAGCATGGAATATTAAAGAGTCTGGAAGGCTTCCCTTCCTCCACAACATCTCGGTGGAATGAGATTCTCAGCACTTTGCAGTAACCACAGTAACCCTGGATGAGTCCAGGTGGTTTTCTCCAGCTCACAGCAAAGTCTCGGGTGCACCTGAGCCTCGCAGCCACGCCGTTAGCAGGGGGATGGTGCTCCCACCCTGAGAGCCAGAGACCTCTCTGGGAATGAAGGGAGGGGGCTGCCCCAGGGAAGCTGGGCAGGTACTGAACCAAAGGCAGCCCAGCAACACGTTACTCTGGAGGCAAAGCAGAGACATCACTGTAGGTAACAAGCAGCCCTTTGGCCCGGCATCCCCAGAGCATCTGCAGGTCTATGACTTGGAGCTGGAGGCTCATTTCCCACTGCTGTGGCATTTCAGGCACAGTTGTCACCTGCGTGTGCCTGATGCTGTGCAGAGAAAACACTGGTCCCTGCTGTCAGGTTTATGCTCTTAAAAACCACAGAATGGTTTAGACTGGAAAAGACCTTTAAGATAATCAAATCCAACCGTTCCCCCATCACTGCCAGGTCACCACTAACCCCTGTCCCTCAGCACCACAGCTTCTAAACCCCTCCAGGGATGGGGATTCCACCCCTGCCTTGGGTAGACTGGGCCAGCCCTTGACAACCCTGCAGGGAAGAAATTGTTCCTCAAGTCCAACCTAAACCTCCCCTGGGGCAACTTGAGGCTGTTTCTCCTTGGAAACAAATCTCTGAACATTAACTAAAAAATGCTTGTTCCGTTCTGCTGTCTGACTTAAACCAACCTATCTGGCACTAAGGAATGGACTCCTGGCAATTGCTGTGAATAAACCACGCCTTTCTACTGGTGCTTCAAGGCAAATTCAAGCACTGCTCCCATCAGTACGGTATGAAAAAAAAAAAAAAACCAACGAGGAGAAGCCCAATTAAAGCCTGGAAACATGCTGGACGAGATGCCTGATCTCCCCAGCGTGTAAGTGCACATTAGCAACGTGGCCTGAACTGCCAGTCGAGTGCTGAAGTTCAAGACCACCACTTCAGAGCACAGCTGCAGGCAGACATCTTCCACTTCTCCAGGCCCATGTCTCAGCCCAGGGATGAGATTCTGACACAGCAAGGCAAAAAAAAATAATAAATCCACCACACAAAAAGACAACCAACTGATCACAGGTCTGTTTTACAGTCTACCTCACATTGCTGGGAGCCTCAGATCTCATTCATCTTTGTCAGTCGAGCTACTTGACAGCTACAGAAGGGTCAACCCAGACTTCAGCATCAAAGCCTCTCATCAGTAAGAGGTCACTGGATCAATCATCTGTCCTCATACTGTCATTAGCACAAGCCAGCCCAAACCCTTGGTCCCAGCACAAACATCACAGAAGAGCACTACACAGACAGCACTGCCAGAAGGAGGTGTTAGGAAGTGACAAAATTAAGACTTGACTTGTCCAAGTGGTTGGCTTATGCATGAGCACTGTAATAACTTTTGTCTGCACAGAGTCCTGCTGCTTTCCGAGTTACCTTGATTTCTTTGGCATAGAGCTACCACCTTCTCCATCACCTGTATCCAAACCCCATTCTCTCTCCTTTCCTCACAGTTCTTCCACACTGATCTGTAACTGCTCAGAAGACTGGGAGGGAAGGTCTGAAGAAGCAAAATACACTTTTCCAAGGCAGCACTCAGTTTCCTCAGGGGGAAAATCCATCCTTTTTCTTTGACATCAGCACCAATCACTTTCCACATGCTGCAGCAAGGAAGCCTCCTTCCCTCCCGGGACTGTGATTCATCCTCCGATGGCATCCGTCCCAGGCTCCTAACAAGGAGGCAGCTCACACACCTTCCAGCTTCTTGCCCACAAACAGGCAAGGCCCCATGAGTTGGGATTGTACGAGGGGAAGTGAGGGTCTGGTAGCAGATACCCAGCATGAAGCAGCAGCTACAGATCCTTGTCTGGCAGGAAGCCCTTTGAGCATCCCAATTTCTCTCCAAGAGCCACATCAGCGTGAAAGATCAGACTAAGACCACCAGCTGCATGTAGCACACAAGGAGGCCCAGAGGCAGGAGAAAAGCTCCAGTGAGGCCTGAGCATTGCCAGTACCATGGTGAGGAAGCAAAAAGGCAGGAGCCAGTTGAGAGTAACTTGACAGAGCTGGATGAGGCTGCAGAACAGCATGGGAGCTGGTAATTAGCACCAGCCTCACGTAGGTACACGCGCAGGCAGCGCTCTGCAAACTGGGCTGGCACATAATTTATTTTCCTGCTGCTGCCTGATTCCTTCAGCTTTATCTACTGGATGTGGGACACCCTGCAACTGTGAGCTTCAAAAGACTCTGCCTATGCTACTGATATATACAAAATCCTATCCTCACCGTCTCTCCTGGGGGTTTAGGACTCAGTTTTAGTCTATAGAAGAGAAAACTGAACTCCTGCCTAGAACAGGGCAGGGGGGAAAGAAAAGACCCAGACCAGTGATCAAGTTGCTCATGACTACCAGAAAACAACAGCAAAATAGTCTTCACATTAATATGTACATCTTGCAGAAGCAGGGCAAAACCAACACAAAGCATGGGGTGGCTGGTCCAAGCTTTGCTGTACTCACAAGACTGGAAGATGAAATTGTGAATAATCTCTGCAACAGAGAGAGAGCCGAGGAACAGAAGCCACCAGGACAGCAGCATTTGACTGCAGAGCACTCTGCAAAACTGCACAAATGTACCAAACTGTCAGATGTAGGCACTAAAGTCCTGGTCACTAGAGTGTGATGATCTCACACCCCTTTGTACAACCAATTCACACCTTCACCAGTCACCAGCAGTCACAAATCCAAAACTAACACATCTGCAGGAGGTGTTATTCAGCCTGGGCTTTCACACCACTTCTTTATTCCTCCTTTTCCCACCCCAGCTGAGCCCCTCGTGCCTGCTCCTAGTTTAACACCCAAGTGAAGCACTCAGTGTTTGGGTCTAATCTGCAAATTGGAGCTCCAGGTTACCAAGGAAATCTGTAGCCAGAGGAAGCAACTGAAGGAGTCATCTTTCTGTTAATTCAACATCCTATATACCAAACCATCCTTCTCCAGGTGAAAACCTTGTGAGCCTAGAAGACTTGGCTACGTAGCATGCTTAGAGTTCAACAGCCATACTGGAATTCTGTGTAAAGTAAGAACACCAGACGAGATTATTTCCACCCCCCCACCCCTGCAGCTGAAGCAAATGCTACCTGCACAGACATGCAATGTCAGGAGTCTTGCCCTGCAGCTTCCCCATGGGAACAGGGACCTAACATCCAGCTAAAATGTGTCATTAACGCTTTGTCCTCACAAGGTCACACAATTATGGAGCCACCAGGCTAAGAAAAGCACTCAGCACAGCGCAGAAATATTCATGGGGTATTGCACAGGAGCTGCAGGTTTCAGGGAGCTGTTCACATCCTCCCATCTTGGCACACAGCTCTGTGTGCCTGCTGGCTTAACAGACCCCTCTGCCCCACCTCTGCTCTGCAGCAGGGAATCCCAACAAAACCCCAGCTCTGCTGCCAGATGAAAAGGACAGGGCAGAGTCCTCCTTGCTCATACTGGTGTAAATGGAAACTACCAGAGATGGGGAATTGCAGAAGGTAACAAATTTGGCTCCACTGAGCTCAGGGGAGCAGTTGCCACTCAGCACCAGTATCAGCTGAAAGGAAAGCTGGACTTCCATGGCTTTCCTGCTTGTCCAAGACAAACACGTGGTGCCCTGAGGGGAGTACAGCATGGGAACCAGAGCAGGGGAGGGACACCTGTTCCTCCAAAAGGCACACACTCAAGTGCTGCTCCAGCAGGCAGTGGTACATCACAGCCTTGCTGTTTATGCTCCCACCAGAATAATTAGAGCAGTCACTGTTAACTGGCTAACAACTTCACCATAAACCCTCTGAACAGTACTGAAGAATTAACCACAGCATTTCCCAGCATGTATCCTCACAGCTCACCCACCGCCACAGATCAGCAGCCACCAATCTGCTCAGCTACTGAAACCACCCCAGAGACAAGCGAGCCACATTATCCCAAACGCTCCTGGAACCACAACTACATCAGAGGTACTCACCCTCAAATGCCTGCCCAGAGCAGCAACCCAAAAGAAACAAGTCCCCAAGAAACCACACCTTTATCCACAAGGCATGACTCAGCTCGTGCACTGGGTGCCATCATCAAGAAAAAAAGGCTTCATATTTAGCCAGGTTCACTCCCTAAACCAGCAGGTTTTTGGGATAAGAAGCTCCCAGCTGCCATGGGACAGCCTTCCCTTCCAGTTGCAAACCACAGCCCACTGAGAAGCTGTCATCAAAAGGTGACATCTTTCAGGAGAACTTCCCCATCCAGGGACACCAGCATATGAAAGAGATAAAAAAAATAAAAGTGTCAAGTATATGACATGGGAGAATTTGACAAATATTTGTGTTTCTCCCTCTGTTTCTGTCCATATCACTTATGCCAAAAATAAAACCGAAGGCTGTCATGGAACAGGAAAATGCTTCTAAAGACTTCACCCAGCAGGAAAAGGGACCAACAAATCCAGACTGCAAATTCCTAAGCAACTTGGAAGTGCAAGTCATGCAGTGCTTGACTGCACCCCATCATTAGTGATGGGTCCATAAAATGACCGGATTTGTAGAGGGGAAGATAGACTGGAAAGCAACACAGTAGCTGGAAACCAGGAAAATAGGAAAGGTTGAGTCAGATTTCCAGATGGATTTTTTTGACAACCCTAATGGATTCTGGGAAAAAAAACCAAAACACTATGCTTGCTAATTCATAGCAAGCCTTGAAGTAAGGCACAAGCCTTCCCTAGGGAGACCTCCCTGCTTCTCCACATCTCTGGTTTCACCCCCCATGCTTGTCACCAGGTGCCACTTCTCACCCAGAGCACAGCAAGGGCCCCCACCTGCAGGGCTGGCAGCTCTGGCCTGAGGCACACCACGTTTGCTGGTGCAGTGCTGCCCTGCCACCCAGGGCAGGAGCAGCTCCATTTCTTGACAATTCTGCAACATCCACCACTGGGATCAACACCACACTGGTCTGGTGCTGATGCCCCTAACTGGGCACAGGTTTCTGTGTGGAAGGACTCGATCCTTAGAGCCACCACCTGTGGACAGCTACACAAGACTGAGAAACATCTAAGGTTCTGAAGAGGGGGAGTTGTGCACATATACTTACAGCTCACCCACCACCACAGATCTCCAGCCACCCTCCCACATGTCCATGAAGTCACGTCAGCCACTTCCCACCATTACCTTTCAGATTAGCATCCTACCCCAGTTTAGCAATTATTAGATTTCTTCCCTTTAGATTTTCAACATTTTTCTCCAAGCATGCTACGCTTAACCACCAAATTAAAACAGCATTCTTGACTACATGACAGTATTTGGTATCACTCGTTTATCTGCTGTATCCAACACTTGGGTGCTTTATCTGTCACAAACATCACTAACCATCAGAGCTGCCACAACGTCTGCATTACACCAGGGATTGCATCTGCACACTCGAATCAACCCTATCACTTCTACAGCCAGCTACCAACAGTCTTCAGCCACATATTTTCACCTTCCTGCATGTTGGATGTTTGTTTCTCAAAGCAAGTGACATCCTGTGACAAAAAATAAAGGACTGCAAATCAGAGGAGAAGAGAAGAAACCATGAAGAGGAAGAGTTTTGATATGGGGTACTGTATGCCAAGCTTTTCCCAGATGTGCCTGCTTTGCTACCTTTCAGACAAGCCAGTAACATTTTATACATACAGACTTTATGCTTGGCTTTTACACCAACAGCCCAGGCCTTGCTCTCATCCAAAAGGGTACCTTTGCCTCCTCACTGGTCCTCAGCAAAGGGANAACCCACCCAGAAGCCTTGTTTGCCCACCCCCCTTCACACTCGGGTGTCAGGAGAGCTCCTACTACAGCCTGATGCTGCCCAAAGCTGGGCTCTGCCACTGACCTCACACAAACCACTTTCCTTCACACCTTTCGCCTGCTTACAGTACCGTGTGTGCTCAGCATCTGCACAGAGCCCCGCAGCCAGCTGTGATCCCCCACAGCACAGCCTGACTCCCCTGCACCCCGTGTCTGTCAGTGCCCTGAGCTGCTGAGCAGACCCACGGACACTCCACCTGCACTTTCAGGCAGTAAGGGCTGTGCTCAGAGCCTTTGCAGGCTGGTTTCACACTGCCTTCTGCGGCTCCAAGCAGTAAACCCTTGCACTCAGCTCCCCACCAACACACATCCCTTCCCCTGCGCCAGCTTGACGTGCCCCGGGTTGCATCAAACTAAACCTCTCTGCCCCTTGGCCAGGCAGATACACCCTCTGGAGCCCCAAACCACCCTGCTGATAGTCTCCAGAAGTCATTCAGGCCCCCGGTCTTTTCCTAAAGCCTCTTACAAAAGGAGTTGCTCCTGGCTAGCAATGACCCTGCAATGGCTCTTGTAAGGTCAGCACAGACACTTAACAGAAGACTTGGCTTTCAGGCAGGAGTGTTCTCTCCACAGTTCAGGAGCTGCTGGCACAAACGACTGGGTTAATACACCCTTCAGTAACTTGAGGAACAAAGAGCAGCAAGAAGAGGTGCTGCACTCCAGCAAACAGACCCTTGGCTGAAGCACAGTGTGAGATGCTCAGCATGGTGGCACCTCTTCAAACCCAGCCAAGAGCTAAACCACATTAAGCACTTGCTATGACTGCTGCCTAAACATGCTCCTTCCTCCAGCGAGCAGAGCACTGCCCGCCTTACAAACACCTCCTCAGCCTGCAGCAGAGGAGATTCCCACTGTAGCCACCCTGCAAGGGCCCATAATGGAAGAGGAATGCCAAAAATCTCTTCCTAGCAAAAGAAAGCTGAGCCTTGAAAGTCTGATTATTTTAAGGACATTTAAGTGTACCCATCAAAGACATTTAGGGCTTAATGAGCACCCTAATTAGGGGCACAAAGCATCTATGTCCCCAGCAGCACTGGCTTGGAAAACCATGGCAGAAGTAAAGCACCAACAGGCTCTGAAGTGATGAGGCACCTCGCTGCTCTCTGGAGAAACCCCGGGACAGATGAGCTCCCCTCGTAGGTCAGCTCCGGGAGAAGCTGGATGAGCAGCTCTGCCTACCCTCCTGGGGCCAGGAGCTGTCCCAGGAGCATACGCACCCACATGGATCCCACTCCAAGCTTGCCAGCTCCAACCCACAAGACATATCCCAAAAGCAAGGGGAACAAGTAGCTGGGAGACAGTTTTCCTTTCCAAATCAAGCTGTGTTCATCGGCATGAAATGCCTTCAATTTGGAACTATCAGTACCCATTGACCAAGCATCTACTGCGACTTAAAGCCCAGACTTCATACCATATCAAACAGTAACATGCCTGAACTCCTCGCTGGAATGATAAGAGGCTGGTGCTTACGCTCCTGGTTGCTAAGATGTGGCCTTCTCCAGGCAAAAGCCAGGGAAGCCATCCCAGCAAAGCAGTTTATTGCTCTGCCTGCAGATTAATCCTACTCACACCTCGCACCCCAGCCCCAGCGTGGGGTGCAGCGCAGCAAGAGGGGCCACACGCGGGGACCTGTTGTAGCACAGCCCCAGCACGCTGGCTTTGGTGTTGCTCTTGAAGCAGCTGAGATAACGGCTCTCTGCTTGCCTTATCCAGTTACAAAAGCAACACTTCAAAGTCATCTCGTGTCAAACGCCAGAACAAATTGAAGCTGCCAGAGATGCCTCACAGGGAGGAAATTAACACATGATGGGAAGCGGCATTGAAAGCTTGGAACCAGGCTGTTGTAAACAGAAAAGCAACAGTGTCCTACCAAACAAAACCTTTTCCCATTAAGTTATAACCACAACAGAACGATAATTTTAGCTTCATCAGAGCAGCTGAAGAAAGTGATATCCCTGCAGGAGCAGCAGTTTCCCTCGTTCGCAGCGCAGAGGCCTTGGAGAGCTGCAGCCCATTCTCCCTCAGAGCCAAGGGAAGCAGAGAGGAGGGCAATCCCTTCTTCCCGCCAAGCCTGGCTGCAAGGTGCGTGCTCTGGGACGCTGCCAGGGCAGCGCAGCTCGGACCAAAGCGCTGATCCCAACTCCGCCGAGCTCAGACTGAGTGCCACGGGCAGCCAGCACCGGGAAGCCAACGCACTCACAACGCCTCCTACCTTCTCCTCTACCCCGCCCCGAGAAGGGTGAGGTATGACCGGTGCGATGGCTAAACTAGCTCAAATCCCACTTTTTCGAAGGATNNNTGGAAGGGTTTTTGTTGTTTTCCCCTTTTTGCGGGGGGGGGACTTGGTAAAGCTCTGGAGCTGCGGCTGCATTCACAGCACCGCCGTGGCTGAGCGAGGCTCCCGCAGCCCGGGGAAGGAGGCAGCTGCCCGAGCACACCGGCCTGGGAGAGCCCACCCGGCCCGGACCCCTGCTCTCG